>UYYF01004848.1:0-16702 GCA_900618365.1 Thelazia callipaeda
AAATAAATAAATTATCCAATTCTTTCAAAGAAATTGTGTGATGCCAGGCATTGTTGAATATTAACTACTCGAAAGCCTGGTACCAGAAGTTTTGTTTACAGAAATTTCGATAATAAAATTTTTTTGTGTCAATTTTTCCTGCACCAAAACTTTTTATGGAAATAAGCAAAAATAGAGGAAAAAATTCTTTGAACGTGCTTACAGTGTCTGAACAAAACTTATATGCATTTCAAAGTATGCCAGAAAATTAGCATATGAATTCAGAAAACTTTCTCAACAAAACATTTTTATGCTATAAACTGAAAAAAATTCAACAAATATACCAATAAATTCAAGCCCGTTCTATCATATTATCATAGTTGAAGGTTTATTTAATCTTCATACATTAACAAAGTTTGGTTTCAACAAAATATGCTTTTCTTTCCTGTTCAGTTTTTGAGGCTATAGCTTGATAATTGGATATGGATAAATGGTATTATAAACGGTATTTTGTGTCTGTTTGAAGTCTTTTTTCAATAAAGCAACACTTCAAAGACATGAATTTAGGATTTGGATTAGTTTAATTCAATTAGTTTTGTAATTATACTTTGTTTTGAACTGTTTAGAAGTATTTGTAGTGACTTTCAGATCAAAAATGGCTGCAAAATTATTTCTTGTTCGATTTCCAATTCACTCTGGTATTATTTTCTTGAAAACTTTTATTTTTTCCAAAATTTTAAATTTTTTATACAGTGCAAATCATTATTTAATCAAAACTGTTGTTTTACTATTCAATTTGTTGCTCTTCCTGAAATAATACTGAATTAATAAAAGAACTGTTTTTTATTGAAAAGCAACGAGTTGTAAAAAATTTTTTCTGATATCTTCAGTGCAATTTATTAAAATTTATAATTTACAAAAGGCATTTTCTCAAATTTCTGTAATTACATTGGAGATTCTTTCTTTAATTTTTTAGAGAGTTTGATAATAAATTCTGTCTTTACTACCAGCAAATTTTTAAAAATTATACTCTCAAATGGGATAAAAAAAATAAAGTCTGAGAAAATACAAACCAATAAACAATAACTTCAAATTCATATACAAACTGTATAATTATCTCAACTCAATCACATTTGTACACCAAAATTAATAAGTGATTTGTTCATCAACTGATCAAAATGCCTTAAAATATTTATCATAACAGAAAGATTAAACTTCATCAATTTTATACGACAAATTCAAGTGAACAATCATTGATCAGTGATACGCACCACTAACGCCCATTTCTAGAATAATTAGTAAAAAATTAAAAATAATTTGAATATTGTAATCTTTTATTTTTTCATAAAACTTGTCTAATTTAAAAAATTGTAAACGTGCGTGAGTTATATAGAAGTTTGGCATATAATATTTAAAATTAAAAAGTTGCAAAGATAATTCACAACATTCATGAATTCACTGTATTAATAAACAATTTTCATTAAATTCAACAAATTCAAAATATTTATCATCACAGAAAGATTGAAGTCTATCGATTTGATACTAAAAATTCGGAACGTTTCACACAAATTTGTAATTCATCCTTGACTAGAAGTGCCGTTAATCTTTGCAATCCTCCAACTAGTATTATTCAAATAATTTGTTTAATTATGGTTATGTAGATGATAATTAAATAATATTACTATTTGGTGATATGAGCTAAAATCTCGAAACTAATTTTAATAATTTAAGGTTCCCTTGTTATACTGATTTTATCAACTATTATCATCGCAACATACGATGCAGACGAAAGTAAGATTGAATCATCACCAGCAAGCCAAAAGTCAAAAATAATGCCAAAAGTTCGAGCGAAACGGTACTGGACTGAGATTCGACCTATACGTCATGATTACGACGATATTGAAGATCCATTGGAAGAAGAAGCATACTATCGTCAACAATCACGTCAGATGAAATTGCCTGATTTGAAAAATTTTGTTGTCACTTTTCAAATTCAACATCGAGAAAGAAGCGTGAAGCCAAAATTGGACCAAAGCACTTCGAAAAAATAAGTTGAATGAATTTTAATATAATTATTGTTATTTTAAATACTGCTAAAATTATAAATGAAGTAGTTGGTGTGTAATGTGCATTAATAAAATGTTGAAAGTGATGGCTGGTTAAATTCAAAGGAACAACCATTCAGCATTTGATTTTAAATGACTTTGCAAATATTAATTGACTTCTCAGCAAAGTCATTTAAGACTATAAAAAAATACTCAGGGAAAATTATCAACAATACTACCAAGAAGATCAAAAAAAGTGATCGAAACGTAAATTTAAATATGATAATCAAACTTATGAGTATCAAATATTTCGATATAGTTGATCTACGAGCATCAATATTCGATGTGATCAAATTGAATTAGTTTGATTATTTACTGATTTTATAGCTGAAGAAATAATTTGAATAGAATAAGAGTTATTTCGTTCATTTGCTAAGAACTGATAAACTCACAATCGTGGGTTTCAACTCAAATAAATCAGTGTTAAATTATCATTTATGGTATGAATGCAACAATTTGATGTTTAGTTTAAATGTCAAAAATTGCAAAACTATTCAGAGTTTACTTATTACAAATGATATTAGCAGCTTAAATCGAATTCTACTAATTAGTATTGTTGAAATTAAATTTTTGACTGAAATGAATAAAATAATGGAAATATAAATCTTTTTTTTCTTAATGGTATGAATTCTGAAATAAACAGCGCAAGATTGTTTTTGAATGCTGGTCAACTGTAAGGAGAAATTTTTCTAAATACACAGAAAATAATTCTTGATATAATTTTATCATTTATGACATTTTGTTAACAATAATTTCTAGAGTATTGATTGGTGAAGTAATCAATAGTATAATCTCATCCATAAGTCGTATTTGATAATACATTACTGACGATTCCTGTGCTAAGTGGAACTGGATAGAATTTAAACATCAGAAATATAACATTTAAAATTCAGAAATGAATCATTGTTCAACAATATTTTAAAAAGTTATTACATTTCAAGTATGTGAATTTGAATAATTATTTGTTTCGATGCAAAGAATGCATAAGTACTTATGTAAAGTGACACTTTTTGAATTCCAAAAGTTATTTATCACACGCAATAATATAAGTAAAAACAAAATATTAAATAACAGCTGAAGTAAACAAAACATTTTGAATTTAGATCCATTAAAAATAATTGCTAAGAAAAAAGAATAAAATAAGCATCTACGTAAAATGACACTAATATTCTTTTTTCTTACTATAAAGTAATTTGTAATGAATTTATAGAAAAACAGTGCAGTCACCGACAATTAGTATAACTTTGACAATTTCACGTTATGATATAAATGAGTTATACGTGACGATCAGTTTACAAATCAATAAAATTAATTCAAATAATAGTGACATAAATAATAATAATAATGATAATATCAATATTAATTATATTAACATTAATGTTTATGTTAATATTAATATTGATATTAATAGTATTAACAGCAATAATAATTTTATTAATAGTAGTAAAAATGATGATAATAATGATGAAAATAATATTGTTATTAATCATAATAATAATCATAATAACAATATTAATATTAAAAATTATGATGAATAAAAACGCAAATTTTTCAAATGCATATCCAAACTTCAATGCCTGCAACCTCAAAAATATTTATATAAAAAATATTCAAAAAATGGTTAGCAAAATGGTTTAGGAAAAAAGGAAAAACACTGTGATCATAAGAATATTTCCATAACACCGTCAATATTTTAGTTTACGTAAAACTGTACAAATTCTGATTTTCAATGATTAATCACCAAAGTCAAATGCATATATGCAAGTTTTTTGGAATGTTTTGATCAATTTCAACATTTTCATATTTCAATTTAGTTACCGAAACGCGTGAATACTATTAGTTTTTTGGCAAATTTATGACTGTTAAATTTTATATAAACTGGCGCTATACTTCTGGTCTGCTTACTTTCATGTCTCTTTTTCGAAAATTTTCAAAAATAATTTTAAAAAAATTAAATTTGGGTGGAAAAGTAAGATACAATCAAACGAGTATGCTTGAAAATTGACCATTATGATTTTTTGTTCATCATTTCAAGTATCAAATTGTACTTCATACTTCTAATTCATAAATTATGAAAAGCTGACATGATTCAAAAATAATTCAGATCAATTTTGATGTGCTTTCATTCCGAAGTTCAATTTTTATTCATAGTTAGTCATGTCTGAATGACTGAAAAAGTATGCATTTTAGCCTAAACTGTTCTTTCAGTGTTAATCTTTTAAAATATATTTGAAAAATATTTTAAAAAAATGAAAAAAGACAAATCTGTACAATACTATGGCACATTGGAATTATTATTATTATTACTATTATTATTATTATTATTATTTCGTATAACAATTATAGGGAAATCTGTAGTCGCAGTGTTTAAAATAGCTGATAAGTAAGAGATGAAACTGATGAGGCACATGACATTACTATGCAAAATTATTAGAAGGCATTTGAAAAAAGGATTTAATTAAATGAAGGACAAAGTTCAATAGGGCAAGGAAAGCTTTGTTTTACAATAATAATCATTATTTGTGGCGTTGTTTATTTTTTTATTAGCTATTACTGTAGCATACTGTATCAGTCATAAAGGTTTTAAGAGTTGATAAAAAATGATCATTTCAAATTTCAGTAAAAAATTTGAATATTGTTTGTAAATGATTAAAAAGTGAGCATCAAATTTTTTTTAATGTCATAAGACTGATGAAAATCAGCCTAATAGCATTAATTTTCAACAAAATAGTTTTTCATTTCATGAGTAAAAATACATACTTTCTAAGCTTTATTTTCACATGCTAATTTTTATGTACTTTAATAAATCAATAAAGGTCAAAAGTTATTACAAATTAAAAGATAATTTTTTAAGCTAAAGAATGCATGAAACTTGCAAGTTTTTAAACCTAAAATGCAAAATGCTACAATAATTATTCACTGCTTGTATAACAAAGAAATATTTTCATACGAAAACACAATTTTAGTAAAAAAAAGCAATGGAAATGAATTTAATAAATTTGTAAATGCAAAAAGGTCAAAAACTGATCAACACAATGTGATCAATCAATTTTTATATAGAATTCAAACTAGCAAATGAGACAATCATCGATTTGAATATTTAAAATTCATTAAATTAATCATTTTAATTGGAAAAAAATTCATTAGAAAATACTTTTATGATTTCACATTTCTTCTACTTATTTAACGTGAAAAATCTGATCAAATTACAAGCAGTCCATCAATTGCTAATTACCAAAATGACAACTGATTTTATTGACCATATCTAAATTGTAATCAACCTTGAAATATCTTGCAATAACTGTAAAGATCAATCAATCTATCGTTTGTTTTACACAGTGCTTATATGGTAATATGAAATTAATTTTTGATCAGTTTATTGCAATTTTATAATCAAGAAGTAAATAATACTATTAGTGATTATTTTTAATGAACAAATAAATTATAGTTATTTTTGCACAAAACTGAATACTGTAATTGAAAATTCATGTTTATGAAATGGTATTTTAAATGTAATGTCTTTTTAGACAGTTCAAAGCAAAATTATCAGCTAGCAAAAGCATTCATTTGAGATCCATAAAGTGTATAAATGAGTTTTGAATTGAAAGCATGCACCGATAAATAATTAATTCTATTTAAATATTTCGTCTAAAATTCTTCTCTTATTACTTTGAAATTTTTAATTGACCTCTTGGATCAAATGTTAAAACTTGACATAATTTGAATTTGATAAAACAAACTAATGTTTGATCATTTTACAGCCAAAATCAAGTAATTATACCTATTTTTTTGCTCTTCGAAGTTGATCATTTGAGTGCATGTTCAACCAGTAATTGATCAATACATATATAGATGTAAATAGTAATAAAATAAAATGAATAACTGAATGAATGAACGAATGAATGAATGGACGAGTGATTGATTGACTGATAGACTGAACGAATGACTACAAATGAGTATCACTGAGACGACTAATTAAATGTATTCAAACAATAAAACAAACAAAATTTGAATGTCGGTATGCATTTGATTTACTTCACCACGATACCTGCGGCACTTCTTTTCCAGTAGTACCTGTGGTGTCAATTACTACACCATTGTTTTCTAGGGTACTGTTACCAGTTGCACCGTGTCCCGTATACTGTTGTCTTTGTTGTAAATGTTCTATTGTACTTGACCGTATTTCAGTTGCTGTGGATGCTACTGTAGCAGCAACAGCAGCAGCTGATGAGATCGTTGATGAGTAATTGTTCAACATGTATTCCAAATTATTACCGTAATCCATAGCTGGTGTGATCAACGATGATGGTGCTTCTAGCTGCAATTATCTAATCATTTTTTATCAATCCCATTACAGTATGCTCTTGTATAACTATATAATAACTTAACAAAATGCAGCAATGCATTCAATGCCGTAATACTTGAGAACTTTAAATGAAATTACAAATTTAGCATTATCACTAAATGATATGGAGAATACTGAGATTCTGTTAATTAATTTCGCTACTTTATCTAGAATATGCATATCTGAATCACTAAGTAATGTAGTACTGGCGATGATCACAGTTTGTGAAGAATTAATCGTTAGCAATTTTGTCGTATCGATTTTACTTTCTCTCGATAGTTTTACTTCACTCAATCGCGAACTATTCTTAGTTGTAGTTTTCAGAGAGCAAAGAATGTTTTTGATCAAACATGCAAAGATCATAACCAAACCTGTGGTTGATAAGTGATTACATTATGATTATGATTTCCTAACATATCATTAGCTTGTGTACATGGTCCATCAGTGGAGTACTGTGATGCAAACTGTTGTTGCTGTTGTTGTTGCTGGCCATTTTGACTCATTTGATCTGCTTGACCATTCAGATGTAGATGAAAGTATTCCCCACATCCACTGTTACTATTTGGAAATGCCAAGTTTGATGGTGCAAAAGGTTGCATCGTATTCTGCTGTAAATAACTAATTACTGTAAATATGCATAATATATTTACGCAAGCTGTAGTCATGCGAATCATCCAAAAATTTTATCAACATTTTTTTGATAACAAATCAGAAAACTTTATAAATTTTAGAGCAGTTATAAAGCAGACTGAAGGGTTTTTAAGGACTGACAATTTCGTTTTAAAAAATGTTTGTAACTTTTCATATTTACTTATACAAGTATTGACAAAATATCTGATATAATTTTTTCAGAATGCAAGTAAATAATTTGTTTTGTTACAAGTTTTGTAAACATTACAAAAATTTTTCAATTATTTTGAAAGCGTTACTTGAAATATTTTTTGACTAATTGCAAGGATTTATTCAATAAATAAATTAAATGAAATTTCTGACGAACAAATAAAAATTATGTATTTTGCATAAATGTATTCCAATTTTGACATTGCTATTCACTATTTTTGGTGTACTTTTAGGAGAAACCTTCAACTTAAGCTTTTTAAACAATTAAAATGAATTTGTATTCATTTGTTTTCATTTTAAAAGCTGGAAATCAACTGAGAGAAATATTGATTATCTCAGTTGATTGTTAAGTTTAGTAAAAATTAAAACAACTATTTACAAAGTTCAAATGTTAAAAATTAGCAGAAAAACAAGAAATTAGGTAAATTATAAACCGCACAAATGTAGTGCTGCACCTCAAAATATTAATCACTCACCAGCTGATGAGCACCGAACATCATGAATGGATGTGTGTGGAAGAGCTGAAGAATATACATTTTTCTGACTGAATTTACCGGAATTAACTTTTTAAAAAAACGGATGATTTGAAAAAAATTTTTGATTTCTTTTAGTTGGCGCTTTTTAGCATTTATACTTCAAAAAGAAACTTTTTTGAAACAAGAAGCTACAAAATATTTTTTTGCTTAAGCTTAACAAAAATTTAGCCATTTCTAAAAAGTTCAAAAGTGCCAAAGTTCATAGGTAAGTAAATCATTACAAGCTTTAAAAAGTTCTGAAAAGTAAAATTTCATACAGATAATATAGTTTTTTTAAAGCAATAAGATCAATTTAAAAAACAAAAATGATAATTTGATTGATAATTTTACATTCATTTCTTGCTTGGTATCGAAAGCACTGCCTTGATTTCCTAAAGTGGCCAAATCGTCACTAAAAATAAAGATAGTTATGCAGATAAAATGTAAAATAATTAAGAACGACAATAATAATCATAATTTTTTCAGCGAGCTTTAAGTTAATTTATTTACATTTTTTAGTTTCAATTAATGGATTTAATTTTATAAAATAATCCAGAGACTACAACTTGTTTCAGTTTTGTTTTCTATTTTTCAAAAACTTTAAAAGTTTGGAAATTTCAAGAAATGAAGTGAAGACTACCATATATTGCTTTTAAATACTGAATCATCTTTGAGCATCGACGTCAATCGTGTTGTGCTATTCAGTAATGAATCTAATTCTTTGTGATCACTTATTGACAAAGTTTTTTGACTGCTAAAGAAACCGTCCTGAAATTTTCAAAAAAAAAGCATTAGTTTATGAATTTTTAAAACAATTATTAACAGGTTTTAAAGTAAATTTGCCCGAAAATTTTTTAAAAATTATATAATTACTGTAAGTAAAATTTATTAGTATATATATAATTTCTTGATGAATATTTTGGCACTTTTGAAAAGACATACAATAATTTTAGAAAGGACCAATTCATTTTAATAAATAAGGACAAAATCTGATAAGATGAGAAGAATGATATCTGCGCATTAGTTCTGCTAGTCATCTAATTAAAAAATTATAAACAGAGCTTCTTCAGTTAAAATCATCCTAACTAAATAAAAAATTATTCACTTATATATTTTATTTATTATTCTATATTAAATTTGTGAAATCTAATTTTTATATTATATTCTTAATCAAATCAGAAATCGTATTTGATCAAATAATTATAATTTTCAGACTATATTTATAAAAATATTGATTTATTAATATAAGAAATAATGAAAATTTGTTTCAAATTAATTTTAGTCAAATTTTAGAAAAGAGCATTATAAATGTTTCGATTTTTCAATCAAAAACGTGCAATAATTTCTAAATTACAAATTAGTTAAATAATTAACTTTATAAAAATTAGCACATCGATTCAAATGCTTTCCATTTCAGTTTTCATATTGTAATATCAGATTTTATAAAATTTTTGGCGCAATTTTTTGCATGTTCTATCAATTTTTACTGTTCTGTTCGTCAGCCTTTTAGAATAATTTACAACCTTTTATTTAAATTATTTAATTTTTGATAAAATATTGTTATAAATTTGTGTCATTTAAAGTGATGTCTTTTTTAGCACATTTTTTTGCTGACAAAATTCATTATTTTTGAAATATTTCTCGACAAATTAAAGCTGTAAACGCAAATTGTTGTTGAAAATAAAACTTTGCTAATAATTATGACTAAAATTTTAAAAACCTTACTGCTTGTAATGGTGTATGTATGAAGGATTCATTCGATCCGATAATGGAATGATTGACTGTAATATTATTTGTACTATTGCTGTTGTTACCATTATTTCTGTTGTTGGTGTTGTTATTATTACTATTATTATTGTTACTATTATTATTATTGTTGTTGCTACTGTTGGAATTTGTGTTGTTGGAATTACTGATAGCATTTGAACTATTAATAGTACCAACGATAAGATCGGTATTATTAGATGCTATCAAACGTGAATGCACAGACAATTTATTGTTGCGTCGCCTTCCTAATCCAATAAAAGTACTTGCTGAACTCGTTGTTAAACGTACGTGACCTGCACCCGTTTCTGAACTCGAACTTGCATGAATACTATCATGATTTTCTATCTGAATTTGATTCAGTCAAAATTAACAAATGAATAATTATAAAATTTTGAATATTTTTATGCATAGTGAAAAAAAATTTTTCTCAAATTTTAATTCTTTTTTCTTTCAAAAATCATTTTAAATAAATATGCAGCAGTTATTTATCAATGGCTACTAGCATTTATTTAATTAAGAAATCAGTTAAGCCAAATGTGACTGATTTATTCTCATTATTACATATATTTACATTGTATAATTTTATTACATTTTTGAAATTCAAAAAATTAGTGAAATGAATGATAATTAAAAATAATACTTTATTTACACTTCTTTATATGATTAATTACCGCTGGGATACAAAAGTTGCATAATTATTCTTATCATATAAATATATTTTATTTTATTAGACACTCAAAGGAATAGATTATCCGAATATTAAAGATTTAGATATATTGATACAATTAGCATTCAAATTAAATCCTAGCATAACTTTGCGTTCACATATTTTTTAATAAAATATTTGTTTTTTCGTTCTTTTTTTCAAATTTGTTAGTAATCTTTAAAAGATAAAAAAAGTTAGCGTTGCAATTCAATTTTAAATTTGCATTTGAGAAAAAACTTTCAAAATATTTTATACTCAACTTTGTTTCAATTATTTAAATTACTTTTTTCATTAACTATATATATTGATAGCAGAAGTCATAAAAGGTAAGGCGATATAATGTATTGATAAAAAGTAAGATGATATGATATGATATGATATAATTGATAAATAACTCATTTAAAGTAAGCCTAATATATTAGAGTTAAAAACAAACATGTCGACGTTTTGCAGCGGTTGCGTAAGTAAGCGTTTTTTCTAGCGGATCGTTCTCAACTCCCGTCATTTCGTTCTTTCTTTGATGCATTTCCTTATGACATTTCAATGAATTTTTCCATTTGAATGTCATTCGACAAACGTTACATTCGAAAGGTTTATCATCCGAATGGATTCTTTTGTGATTCCAAAGGGTGGAACGACGATTGAATCTTGCTTTGCACATCTGAATAAATGCAATATTTTCCAAATGCAAAAATGCTGAATCCTTAATCAAAATTTCACCTTAAAGTACTTTTTAATTCATAATTCTCTCATCATTTTATATTTTCGAATGCTTCGCAAACTTTTGAAACTTTTTAAAATATTTTTGATAAAAACATTTATTTACAAATGAGTAATTAAAATAAGAGCTAAAAACTGTCTTACTTATATGCCCTATTAATTATTATTGATAATATCAACAAAATTGAATGATAATAGTAAAAATTACTTTTGAATATAAATAATAATAATTGAATATAATCGAAAGAATACATTTTAAGCAAAAGTAGTTTTGATGCAATGCATTAGAGGTTATTCTATTGAAAGTTTTATTATGCAAATTTTTAATTATATCCCATAAACAAATGACATTTTTACGATATAAAAAAGATTATTAATGTGTAGAGTAAACTTCAAAAATATCAATTTATCTATATTAGTCTTAATCAGTTACCTATAAAAATCTGATAATTTTATTAGATGCTAATTAAAATAGTGCATAAATAATGAATTTTTGATATTAATTTAATGTAAAAAAATGATTGCATATTTCCATCGAATTTGAAAAATAGAAATCATTATAATCATTTTGTCGTAAAATTTGCGATAATAAAATATTGAGATTCGAAAATAAATAATAAGTTAAGCGGTGAATGAATTATGCAAATTTGCGCTGAAAATATTTAAGCAATTAGTTAGACTTATAAAAAGTGTTTAAAAAATTTGAAAAATGCATACATTACATTCGAAGGGTTTCTGACCAGTGTGTGAATTTTGATGTTCTTCAAGCTCCATTTTAGAACCAAATCGTGATGAACACATATTACAGTTATATGGTCGTTTACGATCTGCTGTCAAAGGTCGCCCTGAAAAAGTAACAAATTGAACCAAAATTAAGCATTTTTTATCCTATTAAAATTTATTTATTTACGCTATTAATTATCTTTCCTTGTACAATAAACTAAACTAAGGGATTTTTCAAATTTAATCAAATAATTTTTCAACATTTTGTACACTCAAATTTAAATTTCTTTTTTTACGTCTAAAATCAGAACTATTGCACAGCAATTTTGAATATTGATATTTTATCATTTTACTAGCTTAGTCTAATTCAATAAAAAAGCTTTAAAAATATTTTCTCGTATAACTATATAAAAAACAATATTTGACTATTTTTAAGAAAATGTATTTTAATGACTAAAAATAATTAACTTATGTCTGCATGGATATGGTTTTTAGACGTAAACATACATGCGTGGAACAGAAATGGAACAAATGTGCATAAGGACAAAAATCAGTCAAGATATTGAACAGTCAGTAGAGTAATGACATAAGCAAATAATATACATGTATAAATGCGTAAATTATTTAAACGTAAAAATCACCATTTTGATGAATAGCAGATGACGATGAATGTGAAACGTGAACGTTAGTTGTAGTTGCTGTAACTGTAGCGTTAGTAAGACCATGAGCATACAATCGGTAATCAGATGTTACAACTAAATCAAAGCAATAAAATCAAAAAAAAAAACTAGTTATTTATAATAAATAATAAGACGTGGGATTTATTCTAGCAAAAAATGACTTTTACACTTTTACTGTACAAACTGTTGTAAGTAAAATCGAGACAGTGCAATATTTGAACGTGTCAAAATCTACTTCTTCATTAAACTTAGTCATCTAAATAATTATCGTTATTATCAATTTTTTGCCATTTTAAGTTGCGTGAAATTTTCTGTAAAATTTTTTAGTTTTCTACACAAGAATACAAATTGATATGAGCCTACTAAAACATTTATTTTAAACATATGTGTCTTCTAAATGAGTGTTAAACAATAAATGTAATTAATTTTTAAAATAAAAAATATTTTTAATGACGAAAATGTGCTTAAAAAACAGTTTGATGTATATAAAAACTTTCTGTGCAAAATGAAAGTTTAAATTTAATCATCATTTTTATAATAGTTTTTTAAAAGTCTTACCACTTCCATTACTAGTTTGACGTCGCAATGTTGAGACAGTATTACTACTGTTATCTTCAGTACTACTGATATCAGTGTTAACGTTACTGGTATTACTATTCTTATTGTCATTGATATTGTTGTTATTTTCGGAAGCAACTACATTATGTGCTGTTATCCGTTGGTTGGATGATATAGATGATGGTGTTGATGGTGAACATGAACTGGAAACACCGGATGAAGTTGACTGTGACGGATCTGTTATGGTAGAGGTTACTGCTACTGCTGTTGCTTGCGATTGTTGTTGTTGTTGCTGTTGTTGTTGTTGTTGCTGCTGTTGCTGTTGCTGATGATGGTGATGATGATGATGATGTAAAGTTGTTTCAGATTTAACCAAATATGGATTATGTAAATATTGTGCTGGAAGCGACTGATGTACTTCCATTATTTGCTAAAAATTTGTTTTGCGAAATTCGCCAGCGTCGTTTTTTGTTTATTTATTTGCTCGTACAATTAACTATTTTTATGAAAGTTTTAAAACAGTACTGTATATTAATTAAAAAATAATCCAGTTATTATGACATTTAATTTTTGGATATTTTTAAGTGCCACCAGATTCGCCAAATTATCGATATTATAAATTGATTGCAGTTTAAGTAGTTTTGAAAAATACCATAAATAATATTAGAAATTAATGCGATCAAATATCAAATTATTGCTAATATCAATAGCATAATGTTTAGCATGAAATCATCGATCAAACTGAATCTAAAAATAAATAAAAATAAAGTATTTAGAAAATATGAAAAAAAATTAAACACATACAAGAAAGTGAAATTTTTCATTAATAAAGTGAAAACTATGCATTTCACTTATTTATCAAATTATTAACTCAAAAATATTTTGATAGAATGCTTGCAACAAAAATGTTCCAAACTTTCTATAATAATAGTTAATCAGATAATAGTTACTTTTTTTCAATTCCACAACTGATCATATATGATCACGTTACTTTTTATACGTCGTTTTTTTATTTGCCAAAATTACGTTATTTTTTTGCATTATACAAATACTTTTTGGGTAAATTTGAATTTTTTTGATCTATCAATCAGAAAAAGTTCAAAGTTCGCAGTTAAAATTAAATTTATTCTGTTTTTAACTATAAAATATTTAAATTAAGTTGCACTAATTGTCTATAATGACTAATTTTACTGAAAAGCTTCAGAAAGTATAAGTAATTAAGTTGAAAAAGTTATTAAGTAAAGTGTATAAAAAGTTCATGCAAAAAATTTTATCAATTTATTAAGAATTTTTTTCCTAATATTTTTTGAAAAAAAAAATTAATATAAATAATTTGCTGTTAAGTGCAGCCATATTTCGATGATATAAGTATGAATTAAAAGAATTATATTTTTTATATAACTTAAAAATTAACATGAAAACTTGCTAAATTGTGAACTTTATTTGAAAAAATGTGAAAATATGCAAATTCATAATCATTTAATGAGTTTTACAATTAATTTGAAATGAAAAAATCATGCAAAGGCCTTTCAATCAATTTGAAAATATAATTTATAAAAAAAACTTATGTCAAGTATTGCATTACAGTAAATTAGAGATAAAAAAGTTGTGTACAAAAATGAAATGTAATGCAGGCAGTTTTCGAATTTTATCCGTCTCACACATTAAAGTACTCTCATTTAATTTTTGAAAAATTAATCAAACTATTTTTCTAAATTATTTTTCACTAATAATATTAAGTGAAATGCATAAAATTATGCAATATCAAAATTATAATTTAAAAAATTTTTGAAATAGAAAAAAATGTTTAAGAATACTTTCATAAAAGAATCTTTCATCCACATGCAAAGGTCAGGTGTCTACTTTTCAAGTAATAATTTTATGTTAATTAATTTTAAATTTTAAATTTCTGATTTTTGTTAAGATTTGTAAACTTTGTTTATCAACTAGTAATAATAATAATAATAATAATAATAATGACGTCATCAATGTGTGAAGCAAAAGTAATTCATAGTTTGAAAGAATTGCAACTTTGACGCACAAACAATACACAGAAGAATTTGTCATACAGCACAAAAAATGACGGATATTGGAGGATATAAATCATGAAAACAAAGTAATATATTACTATTACTTATAAGATTGAAACTTTGAAATTAAAAATAAATCAATTTTAGCTGAAAGTATTTTTGAATGCTTTTTTTTCAGAAGTAAAGAAAAATGAGAATTACAAAAGTGTATTTTACATCTAAATTAAATCGCTAAAATGTGGTTTTTATTTAGGAAATAGAGGAACCTTTCGCCTTGCTCTTGGGGACAGTTCAAAGAATTAATGACGATGACGGTAAGAAATTTATCAGTTGATCGTTAATTGCATTAGTCGCTTAACAAAATTCTTCAATATTTCATTTATCAAATACCACCACACTGTACCAAACGTAGTTAAATTTCATTTAATTAATCATCATTAATTGTCGCACCTCTAATTTTATTCTATTTTTTCTTCATTTGTTTATTTTAGAAATAGTCTGAATTTTTAATACTTTAATTGCTTGGCTGCGTGGGTGTTATCATATGGCACAATGTATACTTACTGTTTACACAATCAAAAATTACTGTGTAGCAATAATAAATGAGCGTATAAGTACTGCAATGTGTACTGAAATAGCAGTAATTAAATTGAATATTTCAATGCTAAGTTTAAGTTTGTTTAGTTTTCAAATACAATCAAATTTGAAGTTATTTGATGGGATAAGTTTTGTAAGAGATTTTGTTGAAAAGAAAAATCAGAAAACTGATTGAATTACATTAAAGTATAAAATTGCAACTAATTTTCTAACTGTTTGTGAATTTTCTGAAAATCGTTGAAATCCGTCAGATCATTGTAAATAGAAAATTATATAGCAGTGCATATATTAACTTACTAAACTGTTATTGAATTTCATTTTAAAATAGTAATTTCAATTAATAATATAAAATTGATGTTTGCAATTTAAAAACTAATTTGATAAAAAATTCACTTTTAAATTTTAAATGCAATTTTTTTTTTGCTGACTCATTTTTTGTAGCATACAGTTGTCAAATTTTATGTTTATTCTATCATGAAAAAAGAGAAAAAAGTATATTTGCTTGTTCTAGTTGACTAAACATAAATAAAAATAAAGTCAAAAATTTAAAAGTATAAAATTTTGATAAATTTTTTAATCATTTTCAGAATTTTTGAAAATTATTGAAGTCAATTTATGCTTAGTTTCGTGTATATCAAAAATAGCTAAGTTTTCTGGTAATTATTTTAAAAAACGAATTCAAATTCACTTTGCAAGAATAATGCTAAAGTTCAAATTCCAATTTAAATACGAATTCAAATTCACTTTGCAAGAATAATGCTAAAGTTCAAGTATGAAAATTTTATTTTTGGCATATTTTCTGTCTTTTTTCTTCTGTTCTAAATAAATTTTTTGAGAGAGTAATTTTCATGCAAAAATATTGTTCGCAAAATTGCCTAAAACTTTCAATTTTTTACCAAAAAAGTCCAGAGATAGCAATCAGTAAAGGCGAGTAATCAATTTTAACTTTTGAAGAATAATTGTTTTCAGTACAAATATTGTACTCAATTTCCATATTTAATAGTAATCATTCTCAAGCACTAAAACAAACACTTTTGGGATATATTTTCAAAACTTTAACTTTTTTGTCAAATTATTATTTTAGTAAATTAATTGCAAAAAATGTTTTTGTGAATATTTAAAATTTGTATAGCAATC
>UYYF01004848.1:17435-29174 GCA_900618365.1 Thelazia callipaeda
AATTAGTCTTTTATTTGCTTAAACAATTTTGTTGTTTTGAAAAAAAAGCTTTAAAAAATATTTGCATACAAATTGTACAATCAAATTTATTTTCAAATTCTTTTAAGTTTTTGCTTGCATATTTTGGAACATATGAAAAGTTTTATTTACACATGTGAAAATATTCAGCAATCATCAGTGAATTCAAATTGTACGAAAGTGAAAACCATTTCAGTTCTAATTTATATGTACTTAATTATTATTTTTTTATTTTTTATCAAATTTTTTGAATAAATTTGTTTATTGAAAACAATTAATCTAATTTGGACAAATTTATACTATTCAACAATTTGTAAATGTTTATTTCAAAAGTATTTGAATAAACGAAACCAAATTTTACTTTAAATGCAAAAAATATAATGCAGAAAACAACTTAGTTACATTTTGAGATGAAAAGTTTTGGTTATTTAAGTTTGAAAGCAAATTGTTTCAGTTAATTTAACTGTCGTAAAAAATGTTTATCCAATTATGCTTTTTTGACAAAGTTTCTGAGCAAAAAATGCTCTAAGTTTTCTTACTGAAAAGTTTTCTAAGCTAGTCACCACAAATTATCAAAAACATTTAAATAATCTATAAAAATGATAATAGCAGTAATGATTAATAACAAGAAAAGTGATTAGAAAAGGCACTGGAAATTGCATTAGCAATAATTATGACAAGTTAGCACAATTCGATTATTAGCATCTAGCAAACAAAATATAAATTAAATATTTAAAATTAAATATATTAATTCATATTTAAAACTAAATATAATAATTTTGCTTTATTGCTCAATGTTTTGAGCGTTTCCTTGTTTAGTATTTTGTATGCTAACTAAGTTATAACTAATAATTTATATTATAACTGTGTTAAGTACAGTGGCTAATGACTATTGTTAATGACTACGTGGTAAGGCAGAAATGAATTTTTAAATTAATAAAATGTTAAAAAAATAAGTAATAGTTCAAAGTTCCGTTAAGTAATAATTTCAATATGGTGTAATTCCTTGCTTACTAAATTTTTAATAGAATTATATTTAGTTCTAAAGTTTTCTGCTTAACTCTGCAAGCATCTAAGTACAGAACTGTGAAGTTTAAGCTACTTTTTTAATAAAGCGAAATTCAGCATGTTGACATTGATTCTCATTAATTAAGCGTATAAGAATATTTGGATAACAAAAATAGTCATTCTGTTGTTTCAGAACGAGGGAATCAATCAAAATACTCTTGAATTTACGATTGCTTTACTTCTGCAATTTTTTTGATAAGCGTAGCAGATGATGTGCTGTTGAGTAAAGCTAAACTGATTATTTTGAATATTACTTATCGAAAATTAACGATTATAAGATATGAGCATTGGGTAATCACTGATAATGATAACATTGTGATATGCACAAAAATAAATGATTAAAATCATTTATTTATTTTTACTCTTATCAAAACGTGAAAAACTGACAGAAAATGGATGTGAAGAGCCTTTGGATTTGAAAAATTGAAAAATTTTTTCACACTTCACAAAAACGGTCGTACATTCTAAATTTAAAATTATCATTAAATTATTGTTTCAAATTTGTTTGACTAAAATTACTTTCAAAGGTTTTAGTTACTTTTTTGAATTGAGTGATTTTATTGCTAAAAAGTAACAACATTCGCAATCTACTCATAACTCTTATAAAATGATAATCACTTAAAATTATGCAATTATATTTATTTTGATCACTTTATTAGCATGAACTATGAAATGTTATTTACTTTTAATTAAAATGTTAATTGACCTATGACCTTTAAAATAAAGTTTTCTACAAGTATAAGTATTCAAGTCTGATTGATTTGCACTGAAGCATTGAAAGAATAGACAAAAGTTTTTTCAGTTCTTGTCAAAATTAAAATACAAATAGAAGAAAATAAGAAAAAAAAGAAATAAGTGAAAAACTGAAGTGGAAAAATACATAAAGAAATGAACTAGATTGAACAGTTTTGGATAAGTATTTAAGTAAGTAAGTGCTTAAAAAGTAAGCAAAATTGACAGGTAAAAGTAGAAGAATAAAAGTAAAAATAGTAATAGTAATAGTAAAAGTAATAGTAATAGTAATAGTAATAGTATAGCTTTGAAATTCAAAGTTCCTGCAACAACCGCTACTTTACTTTAGCCTTATATCAAAAGATCACAAGAAGAGTGTAGTAGTTATTCTGTTCTGCGATCACTACAAATTACTATTTTACTATTACTATCTCAATATCTACTCTAATCTCTTCTTGCGTTCTATCTAAAAGCTTAGTTTAGTCGAAAATTCGTTAAGTATGTAAGTCGAGGTTGAATTAGACGAATAGATAATAAATATGAAGATGAAAAAGTGAAAGAAAAAGCATTTGTAGGATGAAACTAAAAGATAGAAACAAATCAGCACAAAACTTTCAATCATTTTAAGCACATAAGCAAAATTGAAATATCTTTGAAAAGTAAAAATAAACCAAATTTATAGATCAAAATTTGCAATTGTATTCAAAATTTATCAAAATTTGCAATAAAATAAAATTATTGCAGTAAATAATAATCTTGTTTGCTTGTAATAATTGCTAGAGAGATAGATTAAGCATCTGAAATTTATTAAATTATTAAGTAATTGTATTAAAATTATTCAAATATGGTAATAAAGTAATAAGTTTTGAAATGATTTCGTTTTGCTTTTTTGAAAATAAATTAATCTTTTTCAAGTTTTTTTTTTTTTTTCAGGTAGTAACAAAAAATGGAATCAGTTATAAGGCTGACAAAGTGAGCAACAGTTACAAACATCAAAGTTAAAAATGATATATATACTTTATGACAGCATTCACAATGCATCTCAATACTATTTGGTGATACTGTATTAAATAGATTGTTTGAAATATAGCAAATTTTAACTTTAATCATTTTAGTTTTTTACTTTGTTTTATAACTTACAACAGCTTTTAGAACTAATAATAGTAATAATTACTGTAAGTGCGATAAGAGAAAAGTAATATATTTTGTAGTGATTTTATTTGAATAATCAATAATGCTAGATTTTTCAAAAAAACCTGGAAATGTTTAAAGTTTTTGAACTTTAATAGAGTAGAATGTGGTATCTTTGCTCATAAATTGCCTTTACTGATGCTAAAGTAAGGCTTTTATCACTGCTAACATTAAAGTAAGAAATTTTATTACCACCAATAATTGTAATCCCTTAATAGTATTAAGCATTACTTTAAAAGTTTATGCAAAGTCAGTTCAAGCATTAAAATTTAATTTGTTATAAGAACTTTGGTTTTATAATTGAAAAGTAAAAACAAAGCTCTTTATGCCAAAATACTTGTCATAATTTTAAAAGTACTAATTAGTGAACAAGGAAATAACATTAAATATTTAATCTTCAAAACTGTTTTTTAATATTTTCGCATAATAATTCAATTTTCAAGTGAATGATTATGCAAAAATAATCTCAGGTCAACAAAAAATTGCTGATTTTTGTTGATGAAAATTGGCGTCAGTGTGATGTGATTCAATATGATAATTACCTGATAGAATATTCTTCGGACCACACACATAACACAGATAGGATCGTACTGATTATGCACAACTCACTGATTCATCAAAATTTGAATAATAAAAAGGAATTATTTGGAAAAAAATGTTAGAAATTAAGCACAAGCATTGCTTAACTTTGTTTTTTTGACTAATACTTGTTGCTACCATTCTTTTGTATTGCAACTGTACACAACTTGTACGTATTATTGTATTTTTGTTCGATTTTTTTTTTCATATTAATATTAAATATGAAGATTTAAAAAACTCACTTTAGTTTTTATTTTCATCTCAACTTTTTAATTTCCAACATTTCCTTTTATCTTATCACTTTTTACACTCAAATTATTACTTATTACTTATTATTATTATTAATTTGCATTAAAAAATTGTGACATTTATACAATTGACGCTTATATGTTTAATTTAGGCTTGTTTTATTTAATAAGTTGTGAGATTAAAAAGATTGTATAAAAGAAAGCCTTAAAATTATGAAAAGATAATTAATTTCAAAACATAAAATTGAGTTTCATTTGAAAAATTTACCATTTGCAATGATCAATTTGGCTTTTGAGCGATTTTTTCTCTTTCATTTTTTACTTTTATGAGTTTAAGCCATTTTTATTATAAAAGTAATAAAATTCTAAAATTGACTTCAAAAATTTACTCTTTTCTTTCTATTAGTGACGGAAATGAAAACAAAATAATTTGATGAAATAAAGTAAATTTGAATGTGATCAAAAACGTGATCAAAAACGTGATCAAGAAGGCTCAAGTCTATCATCTTAATCTATTTTCAGTTAGTCCACAACGATAGTATTTTGTCATATTAGTGATTAGAGCAATGAATTAGTCAAATTATTCTACAGAGATTAAAATTTTGTATTTGAATGAATTTTTTTGTAAGATAGAAAACAAATTATTGTTATTTAATTTTTAACTCTTCAAATAAATAAATACTTCGAAAAGTAATGCAAATGGATTAGTACTAATTTGAAAATATTACTTTGAGTGCTTTTACACTTACTCACTTATTTTGCGTTACTTTACTTGTTTCCAAGCATACAAAAAAAGATAAGCGTGTCAGGGTGTTAAAAACTGATAATTTATATCAATCCATACATATTTGTGTTGTGTTCTCAAATGTAACCTTTAAACTTACAATAATAGTTGAATTTAAAAGAGGATAATAGAAGCGCCCTGCTATATTTAGCATGAAAAGTTTTTAAAAATACTCAAAAAAGTTTCAATTAGATAAAACTTTTCTAAAATTTACAAAATTAGTAAATATATTTACAAATTTTACAAAGATGCAAATGCTTCTATAAAATTTTTTTGAAAAGTAAATATTGACTTAACTTAACTTAACTTAGTTCTCTATCACGTTGATTGTTTTCATTTTTTTTTTTGATGCATGTAATACTTTTGAATTAATTTGTGAAGTTTTTGAATAGATAAATATTTGTTATGAAGTTAAAAAAGAATAATAAAAGTATGAAAATATAAGAGGCGAAAAGTTTGATAAGAATGATTAAGAAAGTTTGCAAATTTATATTCAAAACAAAAATATATTTTAATTAGAAAGAAGAAAGTATTATTTGTGAGTTTGCGTGGAAGAGCAGAGGAGGTAGTAATTTTTAATGACTGAAAGTTACAAATTTTAGTATACTTTACTCTAATCCAAAACTAATATAACTATTTATAAATCAAAAGCAAAAAAACAAAAATATAAGTCAAATGCATTTTGAAGAGTTATTACTTCCATCAGTAATGCATAGTAAGTACAACAATGATAATAATGATAAAAGTATGATTATCAATAATAATGATAAATATGAATGATAATGACAAGATTTCGCGTTTTGCAGAAAAGATATTTGGATGGAAGAGAATCAGCAAAGAAAGCGTTAAGACTAAAATCTTTGACTAACAGCTGTTCCTTCGGGAATAAATCCGAGAAAAGCAGTAAGGGAAGAAGAAGTAAAGCTCACAAATAGACAGGTGATCATTCTCGACAATAAGCGCTGATTTTGAAGCAATTAAGCCTATCGAAATGAGGGAGTGAACATTCTGACTTCTTCATCAACTTATTCTTAGCAAAAGGAAAGCACGTATGAGAATTTACGTGTACACGTAAATGGATATAAGTAAACAATTACGCACATATTTTCGCAAATACTGACGTCAAAAAGTTTGCATATGTTGAATTCCTTTCAAATCTAGTTGCATAAATATTGCAATATTTTTTTCTAGATACAAAGTTATTACTAAAAATTGCATGAAAAATTTTTAATAATTGTCAAAGTAAAAAAATTAGTTCGTAATTAAATACATAAAAAATACTGATTTTGGTAAACAAATAGTACAGTTTTTAATTCCATTAATTACACAGTGTTTTCGTATTTACTCTCTGAAATTTATAATTTGGCATTGCATTCAGAATTTTTAGCAAATTAGTCGATCAGAACAATGAAAAGCTTAAAGTTTGTCTTTATATGTGAGATATCTTACAAGTAAATCAGCTAATTTAACCCCAATTGTCAATCATAACGTTATGTTATTCTGACTGGTAATTAAGTAATAATTCGAAAACATATTTTGATCTCAGAAAAAATTGATAAGTTACTTTGAGATTCAAGAAACTGCTCGAGAAGGCCCGATAAATTGCATAGACTATAAATATGCATAATATATAGTCACTAAATTGAACAAATCAAAAAAAAGACCAAATAAATTCATTTTGTTTTTTATACTATAATCATAGAATGCACAAAAATTTTTTAATTATGCAATTAATTAAAGTAAATTGAATAAATTTTGTTCACTGTGTAATTAATTAAAAAAGTAAATTACAAATTTTTAAGTAATAAAATTTGAGCCTAACAACAATGATTGCAAAATGTAATAGAACAAAATTTGATAATTTCAAGAAACTGTGAATTAATAGAAAATTGAAAATTTTTTCATTAAATTTTGAATGTGTTACTAATTTATTGCATAAATTTAATTATGTGATAGAAGCACTAATTGTCAGAAAATTTTAAATACACAGGTAGGAAATTAATATGCAAAACATTTAAATAAATAAATTAATAAAAAAAATTGTAATAAAATGCATGCATATATTTGTACGCTTAAATGATTATAACGATAAAGTTAATTATATAAGTATTAATAATTATAATAATGTGGCTATTTAGAAAATTACAAAGATGCAGCTGTTTTACTGGTTATAGTGGTGTGAATATAGTAACAATAATTATTATTAATAATAGCAATAATAATGATGGTACGGCTACCTTATTAACATAAATATGCTACGTTTTGGCGATGATAATGATGAATGATAAAATTAGCAAAATATTTCAAAGACTAAAATTGACTATGAAGGAGTAACGATAAAAAGCGGTGAAATGATGGACATTTGACGGATAGTCAGCCGGTCAGTGGTCATTGGAACAAAAAGTACCGTTCGGTACAAAGAAGTCAAAAGCGATGAACGGTTTGAGCCAATCAAAAGTTTTATTTAGAATTAATTATAGCAAAAAAAAAATTTTGCCATAAATTATTTGTGTTGTAAATAATAAAGCAGCTTGAAATTTTATGCAAAAAAATTTCTAAGCATTCAGACTTCTTTTGATCTTTTCTATTTTAAAAGTATTAATTACTTATTAATAAATATGCCAAAAATGGCCTTCATTTTGATAATTTTATCTGAAAAATAAAACGAAACCGTTTCAGATTTTAACGCCAAATATAATTGATAATATTTTGTACAAAAGAAAAAACTGTCATAAAATGCCATTGCACAAAAAATACAAATTACTCATAAATGTTAGAGAAAACGTGATAAAAGTAATTGCAAATAAAGCAAATTTAAATTGAATTTATCATTACAAACAGCCTATTCTGATAAATGATAAGATCAAATTATTTGCACAAAAGTCTATCCACTATTTATTTGTTCTTCATGCGCTAAATTTAAACTTGCAGCAACAGCTTTCATAGCAAAAACCTAATTTTATTGGTGCACTGTTTTTTTTGCGCAAAATCGGCAATGATTTTTGAATTAGATCTAAAAATAATAATCCAAAATTACGATCACATAATATTTTGATTTTAACAAATACGCAAATTTAGTTCAATGATAATAACTATTACTAATAGTAAAGTATAGCACAAAAGTAATGTTCTAATGAGATTTTATTTTCTAGAAATTAAAAAAAGCTTAAAAATTCCTTAAATCAGCTATATGGAAAGACAAGGTAATACAGAAGTACAGAATATTTTTACAAAATTTGAAATTGCTTTTAAGAGAAAAAATATTTGCTAAAATATTTTTGCTTGAAAATAATAATACTTACTTTGTAATGCTCTGTTTATACCAAAGTCGGCCTAAAATGCATAAAGTTAAAAAATTTACAAAACAAATGAGCTAACTGAGATGTCAAAATAAACAACTGGCTGATCAAAAATATTGATAACTCACTAATAAAAGTTGTTTATAATCTTATCAGCTAAAGTTATAACTATCTTTCGCCAGCATTTGCTTATTAATATTTTACTTGGATTATCTCATTATAATTTCGACAAAAAAAAAGATCACTGCTAGCGTTTTTAATTTATTTATAAAATTGTATTAATTCCTGAACGAAAAACTGAACGCGTAGAATGACTTTTTTTAAAAGCAAAAAACTTCTAATTAAACTTTAAAATGTTTAGCTCATAGTTAATTAAGCAGTTAGCTTTCTACTAATCACAGCTTAGTTCCTCGAACATTCTGAAAAAAAACTTTAACAAAGAAATGAAATGCAAATTAATCTCAGCTGAACAAACAACAAGCATCATTCTTAATTCATAATTAAAATATTAATAAAACATCGCAAAAAGCGCAAAAAACCATTTATCAATTATTAATTTTATTAACAAAGGATGGCGGTAACAAACCTTACCATTAACTTGCAACTAAATAATTTAAATTAGAAATGCCACTAAAGTCATTAAAAAATGCAAATTTTAGCAGTTTTTTCAAAAAGATAACAAAAAATGAAAAAGAATAAAACTTATTTCCCCCTCGTTCTTCAAAAAAATGTGAAAGTAAAAATTCCTTATTGAGTTTTATTGGAAAATTAAGCTTTAATGATTAAGATGTATATTTTGAAAGTAAATTCCCAAATATATCAAAAATGTCTTCTCATCTCAAATGTGCATTTTTTGTAACTCACTGTAGTAATTCAAATCGAGCGTTATTGTAATAAATGGAATGAAGTTTAGATTTCACGTCTAACAAGCGTTTTTACTCCGAGTGATACATTTCTGATTGTTAAATAGTAATAATAACAAATGAAACAACGTCATCATTACTACCATTGTTTCATTGTTAGTACTATAATTTACTATCATCTCTACTGTTACTTTAACTACTGATAGCAATATTGTTATCATTATCATTGTATACCGTTTTTTATTGATATATTCACATATGAATTAATATTTTTTCAAGTTTTTCTTGCAATTTTTGTTTCATTTTTGAGTGGATTTAATCAGTCTTTTTAATAATTTTATTAATAAAAAAGTAGCAATAATAATAATAACACTAATGAATAAGCACTTGATTAATAGTTAGTTATTAATTAAATTTTTTTTAATAAATCATTTTAATACTTTTGCTCACAGTGATAAAGTTTCAATGAAATTGACAGAAAACATTTCAAATATATATCAGTCATTTTTTAACCAATTTTTCATTGCTCTTTCCTCAGTTTTTTTTTAATTTTTTTTTTTGACGTAAATCTTCACGGTGCTGTTTGGTTGGTACTAACGTACAGAACGGCACAACAAATCCACCAAAGATATGTTTGTGCCAAGCGATAAGGTGACAGATGCTCTGATGAACGCAAATCACAAATATTTCATATCTTTTCGAGCTAAGTCTTTGTAACAACTTGTAAAATTAACTTATTAAATTTAAGATTACTCTATCTCATCTCAGCAAGTAATTGCACTACTTATTCAAGTAATAATCACTTACAGATTTTTTTAATTAACAATATTTAAAATCATTTTCTTAACATAAATTATTAAATAAATTCAGTTATCATTGCTCTTATATAATTTCATTTACAACTGTTAGTACTAGTGATCATATATGAGTGCTATAATTGTCAAATAATTACAGCATAAAGTAAAGTAATGATAAATGAGGTATTTGATAAATTAGACAGAAATCATAACAGCTGTATTCAAAGAAAGCATGCTGATCATAATGCTGTGTTAGCAAAAAACGAAAAATCAAATATCTGAAATTATAATTTTAATAATTTTTGATGAATTATGCAAATTATGAATAAAGATTCAAGAATGAATGTATGCAATAGTACGACATGCATAGGGATGAATAAAGAGTAAACATATTAAAAATTAATATTGTAATAAATATTATAACTATTAGTCAACCATTTGATTAATTAATTAATTAATTTTAATTGTTATTTTAGACAACAGTTCAAAGGGTGCATTAATTACAAAAAGATTACAAAATAAAAAAGCAACACAATAAAAACTCATAAATTTTTAATAATTTGTCCGTAAACTTTCGGAATGTTTCCAAAAAATATTTAAAAGTATAAAAAAAGAGCAATAATTCATAGTTAAAAGAAGCATTTATTGCAGCAATTTAAAACAGATATAATTGATAAAATACACTTATTTTATGCAAATTTCAAATACTATCTATATAATAACACTAAAATATATTAATTATTAAGTGAGTAAATATTGACAAATTACTACACATATTCACGTAAGTATATGTAATCTAAATGAAACGGACAAAAAAGAGCACTTTTCGTTGCAAAGAAAACAATTAACTTTGATAATTATTAATGAATTTTGCAATCATTTTATTATTACTAATCTATTAATCTAATTCTGTTACAATTCCTAGTACTTTTTTTTAGTTCCTTACTAAAATTGAAATTTTCGAGGAAATTATACTTTGCATTAATACTAATAATTAAAGAAGTGTGTTCAAGTGTAAACATGCATATTTATATAAGTTTACATAACCTGCGTATATTTATGTGACCTCACGCAATTTACGCATTTCTACTTGAGTCTGCATTATCTACATTTAGTTCACATTTGCGTGTACATCTATTTTAGTCTACATAATTTGATAAGAATTGTTTAAAGGAAGAAAAGAGCATTTTTTTTTATTCGTAAATATAGGAAGTCATCAATCTTTTTATCACTAATAATTCACTTATTTAATCTGCAATGATTATCAATCGTTGTAATTTCTGCATTAGAGTAAAAATTTTTGAGTAAATGACAAAATGCATCATTATTATTAGATCAAAATAATAATAATCATAATAATAATTATAATAATCACAATTATAATTATAATAGAAAAACACAAAAATAATGAAAACTTAATTATTGATAAAGACCAAGTTTTCAAATTGTAAAACACAGCAAAGATTGTAAAATAAAATTGTTTATGAGATAAGTAAGAAAAGCAAAGATTGAGTATTAAAACAAAAGGTAGTAAGCAACAGCAGCGGTATTTCCGCTAAATATCACAACAAAGTTTCTTAGGCGTAATTTACTTGAGAGGCTGACTTGCTATCACATAAGTAATCATTTTAAGTCCGCGAAAACTCGCCAACAAAAGCGAAAACTTTTAGAACAGTTGCGAAGTTTACTTTTTTCTCCTCTATTCAAATGCTACTTTAAACGCTTTTTAAAGTAATTAATTACGCGGAAGCGTATGTGTATATATGTGTGTATGTATATGTATCTGTGTATAAGTATGTCTTTGTCGTACACGCACACACACTACGCACACACCATCGGTATGCGTGTCTTTGTCGTATGGCAATGGCGGTATTTTCATTTACTAATGCGCTAAAAACTGCACTACATAAATTGAACAAAAAATTTACCCGCTAAATGAATGAATAAATGAAAAGTTTGCGCAATTTAAAAGTCAGACGTTAGTTACCTTTCTGTCAACGGTTACTTTTATGCCAGTGATGGATGAACCAACAGACTCACCGCTCCTTCAATCTTAATTAAACCACTACCGTTTCCATCAATTACTTTTTCATTTTTCTTATTCACTTATTTACTTCATGCTATTATTTGTATATATATATATATATATATATATATATA
>UYYF01004849.1:0-13317 GCA_900618365.1 Thelazia callipaeda
ATATATATATAATTTATTCATTTGTTTGTACAATTTTTAAGTCTGTTTATTCGTTAATTTATTCATATAGTTATGATTATTTATTATTCTAACATATGCAATAAAAATAAAAATTTTTGGAGTTTATAGCGAACATTTTCAAATTTCTGTTTCAGTAAGCTTAGTAGCTCAACAAAGGCTTCACTTAAAGAGAAACAAAGCATAGCTGCAATTGTTTACCTCAACCATGCATTAATTAATATGAATGTGGCGTTTATGAGTCAACTTTTTAAATACATGTACGGAAAAAGTGCGTAATTCACGAGAGAGAATAATTTTGATGAATCATAATAGAAAAACCTTACGCTGTAACACAAAGCCAAACGAAGTGCTGAAAACCTGTAAAACTCGGTCCAGCACAGAAATGTAATTAATTCTCTTTTCAAATTCCTTTCCATAATATGTGTATGTGGAATGTTGAAAGTGCTCAGCTGTTAACTTTATTTAATGTTATTGCTACACTAATGAATAGAGCAATTTCATTACTGTCTAAGGTTCATTCCATTCATACGAACTCGACATTATGTGATTTGTAAAATTTAGGTCTAGTCCATACTTTCAAGCATGAATGAATACAGAAACCTTTCCACTATTACTTATACTTAATGACAGCGGTGTGTGATACTTTATAATTTTTACTACTTCCAACACAATTTTGCTTTTTACAAGTTGCAAAACAATGACATAATTATAGAAATGCGTTTTTCATCTCCCATCAGTATATTTTTCCAGTGACGTATCAAGATGAGCCTACTTGTGAGATAAAATGACCAAAATGGAATAACTATCCGCCAACAGTATTAGAAAAGAGTGTACGACGACGGTAAGTCGAGATTGATGTTTGAAAACGTGCCAAGAGAATGAAGACAATTAAGAAGGCAGGAATTTGATAAGAATATTAATTATTTTACCGATTCTTTGAATTAAATAAATGAAAGGGGAAATAAAAAGCAAAAGTAGAAAAAAAAATCTAGTATCCTTACTACACTACTACCATTTATTAATAACTGTTATTATCAAAAGTTATCATTTTCATTATTTGCGGAGGTTAGCAAAATAAATTTTTAAAACACCACAAAAGCAAATTTACAATTCTCTTTAAAAATGTGTTACAATGATATTCCCACGTAAATCGTTATGATCTTCAAATCTGATCTTCTTGTATCTTCAAATGGTAATATTAGCTTGCAAATACAATTTTTGTTTCAGTAATGAGTGCACTGTTTCACCTGATATGATATGAATTGCTAATACTTAAGTAAAAAATAATTTAAAATGTCCTATAAAGCAGGTAACAAATTATGAAACGTCATTGATAAAGAATAATAAATTTGAAATTATATGAAATAAGACATATTGTTCAAATAGAATACCAAGCAAACAAATATTTATTAATATTTTTTTAAAATGATTATTAATCTTATTATTCATCACTTTAATTGATAGAAATACTATTTTAATCAACTATCATCACCACTTGTGTGAGAAACTGAATGTGCACATAATTTTTCGAGATCAGGCTTATTAGGAAAAAAAAGCATCATCTTTGGACAGAAGTACAATTTTTGAAAAAGGTGTACACGATTAAAATTCGATAAACGTGAGACAATTGTATTGCTATTGCTTTTGATTTCAGGAGGTTAAGGGAAAAAGAGCAAAATAGCACGCAAGAAGTAACATCTATTACATTACAGCTGCTGACATTTACTAACTGCGAATGCAACCACAGCTGCAGTAGTGCAATCATCCATATCCTTTCTCTGTTCATTATTTACTGCATTTTTGTTTTTTCTTCCATTGATGCATAGAAAATTCCTTTTAACATTATTTTTCATCAGTATAATTTAGCACTACTAATTACCAATATCATCATCCATAAACTGATTATTCAGTGCATTTTGCAATGGAAACCATACATGCTTTATCTTGCATTTCACTTCAATACCTCAACACTCTCATTTAAACTGCAGTTTTTTACATTCTTGTGCCAACTGTTTATCCAATGATGAAATGTTCCAAATGTCATCTATAGATATCCTTAATTGTCTAAGATGGCTTATCTAATACAATGAATTTAAATGCTTTTTTTAACACTTATTTTTTATTTTAAAAAATGTGTCAAAAGAATTAAGAAACTTATCATTTGTATAATCTCATTTCAGTTAGTCAAAATTATCACCTCACCCTTTTTTTATTCAAATCAAAATGATCCATCAAGAAGTTCATACTAAGGTGGGAGAATGATATCAGATTTATAAAAGATAATTAGCATTGTAAGCTTAGCCTCACTTTTCCAATAGTTAAGCCTGTTTGAAAATTAAATTATAATGCTACTTTCAATCCTCTTACAAACTGCAATGAAACTCTTACTTAAAACGAGATAAGAGTAATAGTAAAGTTCAAAAGCTTCAACTAACAAGACATTCTTCGTTCTTAAAAATTTTGAAGCTTTTTCAAAAAGACAAAAGAGAGACTACCTGTGCATCTTTATTGATCTTTGTATAAAATAAACCTACACGAAGAACAACTTCCTTAAATACAAATGAAAAAGCCTTCTTGAAGTCAAAGAAGGAGGATTGTTGATATGAGACGGCAGATTAAACATGATCAGCTCATCAGCAAGTCGATACAAGTCAGGAATTGTTTTAAGTAAGAAAGGTGAGCTTACTAATAGACTGATTAGAAACAAATAAGACATCATGACAACAAATATAAGGCTAGTAAATCCGAAATCCCATAATAATATTATTATCCTTTCAATAGAAACTACCATACATTTACGCGAAGAAAGGACATAAGCAAAGTATTTGCGTAATAACACTGAACGAAGAGTGGAAAATTGCATCAATCAAAAGTTGGGTGAACAGAGTCTCCTCAGCAACGGGTCATTTGTCAAACTGCATTTGTCACATCAATGATATTAGCTTTTTAGAATTGATCACTGCAATAAGTGAACACACTGTAGTAAGTAAGATGAAGCATAACAGTTTTATCTACTTCATATATGCTGCTGACAAGAGCCAAGCTAGAGGGCGAACTGCATGTTCACGCTACGACCTTGTTTGCTGTACATGAAGCAAATATTGAACAAAAAGATATTTTATTAATTTTGACGTGAAATATATTCGAATGACTGTTGCATGAATGAAATCATTAATAAGAATTTAATAACCGTATCAATGCTTTTGTAATAGCAGGACTTTCAGTAGAGTAGCGTTTGCTGTCGTTAACCTTTAATGAATATTCAATTATAAATCTGATAACAGAACCAGTCAATAATTTGTGTGCTCTTTTTACTCAGAAAAAAATATATTAAGTATAATGAAAACTCTTTTTAAGATTGTTATTAGCTATTACGCGACACTTGAATGACTGAAATTTGATTGTAGTTCAATCAAGAAATTAAACCTCTGAAGCAATAACCAATCATTAATTACTTTACAAGAGTTGGAAGAATAAAAAGGACAAGAACTGGGATGAAGTCAGAATCGTCAGCGCTTTGCAGGATCGAGAGAGATGAATATGAGCTGGAGATTTTTTGTCTATGAAAGCAATTACCTAATTTATTACCATTTAAAATGTACATAATTCAACCTTGAGTTATTCAATAGACTTTACGAAGAAAATCAAATAACAAGAAGGAGTTACTATAGCTAAAGAACTTTTAATAATATGTCGCACAAATAATTTCAGAGATGCATGAAATGAAAAGTCATCAATATAGTCATCCCCAGAAAGACGTCTGATGTCAACACGTAATCAATATTATACCTCAGTAAGATATTTCACATTTTCTTAACAGTTTGTTCTACATTAATACAGCAGACCACACCTTGACTGTATCTATGGGTAAAAGATATTTACCCATCTGCGGAATACCTGATCCGACATTATCTTTGTATATACCAACCAATTTGCTGACAGTAAACGCCAATTTCGTTCATCAACATGCAGTCAATGTGACCTTTTTAAATGCATCTTCATTATGTGAAACAAGTTTGGTATTGCAAAATTTATTGCAGTTGAAATAGGGCAACAATGAATTATTTAGCTGACAGAGTTTCAAACCATACAGTGAGAAAACTCACGCTCACTTGGTAGTATCCTAAATCATCCTTCATACATAAGCACGTGAAACAATGGAAGACCAACCAACCCAGAAAAAAGGGTTGAATACTTGACAATCATTATACATACATACAAATAAAGGTCTACAAATTTCAAACACTGCGGTGAAAGGATATGAGAAAGGAGTGTGGTAGGCAATAGTTGAGAAAATATGTACGGGAAAGGATACACAGAAACAACTCCTGTACAAGCTAAAAATCCATGCAGCAGATTGCGTTGCTTTAGGACGCACAGTAAATTATCAGGTGAATATTACGTGACAAAGCACCAAACGGTTATGCAACAAAGAAAAGGAATAATTCCGAATAAGATTGACCAATAGTGAACGAAGTACTCCTGTTATCATAGTTCAGTTCTTCCGGAAACTGTATTCACAAATCATCCACAAAAATTACTTCACAATATAAAAATTGAAATCCTTACGCTGACAGTAACTGACACAAATTAATGGTCAATAATTTTGTAATAACGCATACTGTTTGGACGAAGGAGCTCATTTCTTCTCGAATACATGTTCTGTGATTGAAAAAACTGTATAAAGAGTCTAATGAGTATGCTTGTAACTGATGCTATGCATCAATTAGATAAATATCCAGTCGATAATACCCATATACCAAAATTTGTTGCGTATTGATTGTGAAGCAACAAGGTACAACTTTGCGACTTACAAAGACAATACACTCCACGGATTATGCTTCCAAGTACGTGAAACCGTGGTGCAACAAAGCTGAAGCCGCAAACTTCCTTGGACAGCAATTTTTTTCCAAATATAACACAATGAATTTCGGAAAACATGCGATACCTGCCTGCCTGTGCCAAGAAATATGTCCATATGCTTTGAATATGAGACTTGTTAATGACTTTTTCACATCAAAACCATCCTTATTGAAATCAGCCAATATGCGCGTATATTAAAAACTACGTAAAAGTGCAATGCAAAAAACTCGTACAAAAAATCATTCAGAGCAAAAATGAAGTCAGATTCAAATATATTCAAATCAAAGAGCTAGTGTAAACAGTTAAGGTACTGATTTCAAAATCCATCAGAAGGCTATGCGAAAATGAGATATTAAAAGAAACATCTTGAAGGGTTATGGAGACGTAATTAACAGATTGTTAAGTTGAATTGCAGACAAAAAAACCTTTAAAGGTGATTTGGAGACGAAAAAGAAAATGCAAATAAAAAGTTACATTAAATAACAAATAAAAATGTCTTATAATGACTTTTGCAAAAAAAACTTGTTGCAAAAAAACGAAATAGGATTTAGAAACTTATTCCGAATAAAAATAAGCTGCAGCAGTTACCATTTTAACCACTTGCGCTGCCTACATAAGTTTAAGTTGCACTTTTTTAACTCGCGCCACAGCTGATTAAGTATGAATGATTGATGCAGACACATTTTATCGATCACGATCTCCCCATATTGCTCTTCTTGCTTGTTTCAAATCTGGAACAATATACGTGAATTATATAGAAACAAACAAAAAAATTTTGCGAGATACAAAACTCTTGCAATTATAAACTAAATTTCAACGTTCTTCATCATTGAATAAACTTTTCCGTCTTTTAAGTATGAATGATTGATGTAGACACATTAAGTATGAATGATCTTTAATTCTTTAATTCCAACATTGCTCCATATGTACATTTTTAGAAACATGAAAATCTAAATTACTTTTTGCTTCTTGCAACTGTTTTCTTTCATAACTGATCTGTTGCGGCGAAACATTTGACCTTTTACCCAAAGCACCTTCAACGAGACGACGAGCCACAAGAAGCGTAGTTTGGGGACGCTGTACCTTAGGACGAAGGAACTGTTCAAACTTCCGTGCTTTATCTTGCGTTGCCACTGTTGCATCACATAACGAACGCAGACGTAACTTTGCAATATTTGATCGCTGTCGCACAGAAATTAATGCTTGCTGCGCTAAAAACCAAGATAAGTCTTTAATGCGACTACCTTTTACCGTACCACAATCTCTTTCCAACAATTCTTTTAAAATTTACCGGCACTTTTTGAAGCAAATACTACTAAGCAGTGCGTATCATCAACAGTGTAGATAGCAATATCAGCTGCACAATCGTATTTAGCCAATTCTTTTTTTACGTCGTCATCCGTAAATTTAGGGAGAAGGTTGGAAGCTTCCAAAACATGTGGAAGTAAATTATTATCCCATGTTTCGACAACAGGTGCACTATAGTAATCGATCTTTGGCTTTCGAACTTTAACTTTGCACATTGCTGTCTCTATCTAAAAAATTCAAATAATTCGAAAGCTGTAAAGCCAGTTACATTGTTCACACTTCTTGTCACGCACCAGATATTAATTTAAAAATATTGTTTCAAGTTTGCGAAAAACGAAAAAATTAATAAAGTATTGGCTAGAACAATTACTACCAGAACGACTCTACGCTAAGTACAATAGTGAACAGAAACAATTTCAAATCAAATTATAAAGCCAAAAGCCAATTAAAATTTATCCATTTTATTTGATTCATTCACCTCATTAACAAGTTTAGAACTATAATCGTCGTTGTCGAGTTCCTCCCAAGAATCCACTGCATCACTATTTCGTACTACATTTCCAGTCCTTTCCTTTTTATCATCCGTCGACTCTGATTTCTTCTCAGTATCAACCAATGATACTAAAGTAGCTAGATTACTTCTATCTGGACTCGGGATATTACTTTTACTTTCATCACTACCATTCACCAAATTCTGAAAATATTTTCACACGTAGTTTTGTTTCTAACTTTATTTCACATTTATAGACAAAAACATGTCGAATATCAACATATAAAATTATATTGCAAATATGATGCTGAAAAGATTACCGAATCAGAATCCTCAATAGAAGTTTCTGTCAATCCGCTGTGATTGAAAAGACTTTCCACTACATCCACAGCAAGAGCTTCGGTAGCAGCCATATTATCATCTGCAGCAGAAATTGGGGAATCCTGAAAAAAGTAAAAGCAGTGAAATCAAGAAAGATGCACTAAAACGAATGATCAAATAATCAATTCTTGATGGAAAGCTAGTGACATGCAAGCTATGTATCTTATATTTATATACACCTACACTTTTAGCACAGGAATGAAACAGGGAACAGTCAACGCTTCACTTATAAACAAAAGCATTGAAAGAAATTACGACACATGTTAAAATGCTTTAGAAATATATTTTATTGCAAATATAATGCGAAAGCATTAGCAGAGAAAAAAAGAAAATATTCCTACCACACACAGTATCTAAAAAACATGCCACAGCCTAGTTTTTTCTGCTTACAAAGAGGAAAAATGTGATAATTAAAATGACGTTTACCTCGATTTTTTTCGTACGCTGCGACTCCATTAAATCCGACATAGCTTTTACAGCGACCAGTGAATCTCCGAATGCCTCATGCAGGGCTTAAAAATCATGCATATACATTCATTTTAAAGATATCTAATACGTTAGAGTTGAAAGTTGACAATTTTATAGCTGAAGTAGTGATCCGGAAATATTAAATAATAATTACATCGTTTAAAAAGTATTTACAACTACTACTAAGATTACTTCACTCTTTTGTAGTATTGCTCACTGTTTTATTATTTATCTTTTATTAATTACCGCATCGAGAAGTATCGAAAATCATTTCTTCTACATCGAAACAACTGCCATTATAACCAAATTCCCTGATGCTCTCGCAATTTTCTGAAAATCCAATTAGATTAAAGAAATAAACTTACCTCATGACATTGAACTTCATTATCAGTGACACATGATATTCCAAATATTGAATCTATTTAATGCTCATGTTTTTCACAAAATACTCCTTCCACTGCTCATTCTTTCTAATAACTATGTTAATAGAAAACCAACATGAACAAAAAGTATGAAAGGATGATGGGAAAATCAATCACTGAAAGCAAGTGCACAGGAAAATTATAACATACATTATAAGTAATAATATTACACTGATACTCTGAAAGCTAATAAAATTAGATATCTTCAACAGATTCTGTTTCACCTTTAGCAATAGGCGATAGCGGATTACTTGCCGTATCTTGACTACTTGATGAATTAAACATTTCAGATTTCATTTCCGACCTTTCTGTTTTTTCACATTTCCCTTCAAAATGAAGCGATATTATAACATCTAGGGTCAGGGATGAATACATTTAAATCCCAATAATTTAAAGAAATATGAGTTATAAACCTTGAGAAATTGCACAGGGTGAGCCAACTATCAAGGAATTGTTGAAAACAGAATTTTTTGGCATACCAACAAGCAACAAATCTGTAGGAAATGGTAGTCGCTCATTCATATTAATCTCATGAGTACTGGAGCCGAAGAGCAATGATTGATTTGGATGAAGAATCTGGTTCTTCCCAAAACTTTCAACTCCAACACGTTCATCAGTCGTATTAGGCTGTGAATAAAACAGATTCTTCAAACACGGATTAGAATACAATTTAGTTTGCTTTTGTTGTTCCTCAAAGGACTGATTGATCATCGCGACCTGTAAAGTTGTTGCTATTGGCATCTTCTATCTAAAACTATATAATAATAAAGGTTAGTAAAGAGTGTACTTCTAGATCGTCTGCGTCCGGCGGGTTACTTCCACCATCACAAAGATATATATTTGATGATTTCGTCAAACATGAACCAGCGGACGCACGATTAGAACCTGAATTTGGATTCTGACAAGCCATTAATGGACTCGACAAATCGCGATCCAATTTAAAATAAAGTTCCTGCAATATCAACTAATTAAATTATTAAATATATCCCTCAAATTTATTCGATTACAATCTTCAAAAATATATTTTATGATATAGGTTACACACTTTTGATTCAAAATCATCGTACGAAGTTGGAAGATTTTCCAGCACACCAGCAAAATCGGCATCTTCTGCATCGTTATTATTACCGTTTCCTTTATTTATACTTTGTCCTCTTGGATCTGAAATGCTTCGACATAGTAACCTGTGCTAGCTCCAGGTATACATATACAAATTTACAGTTATTATTCAATAAATAATTCGTAAGTATAATTTCACTGACTTGTAGTTAAAAAGCATACAAAACATGCCAGTGAAAATCATTATTCCAATGAAAAAAAGCAATCAATACACACTAAACTTTAGGTTGTATTACCCAAGATATCTTATCTAGACTTTGGGCACAGCGTGCATCTCAGCTGAAAGCATAAACGAACTGACTATATTTACCGCCAATGGTTGTTTCAAAAATGCATTGGGGAGTTTGAATGACGTCGCTAAGACTTAGAGAGCAAATGTCGTCACTGGAAAGCTGCAATTTCGTGGTGACCTCGTTGATGAAGTGAGGATAATTGTGCCCAAAGCTTGTAACATGCAGGTGCATTCCTAGATCACATGAAGGAAGCTCCTGCTCGGTCGGCGCGAAGTGCTCTCCATTTCTGTTGAGTAAAAATAATTGCATCGCTAACAAACTAACAAGTACTCGAAATGAAGAAACAGTGACATTAACGAATTCAAGGACAATTGAAGGAAAGTAGGAAAAGGCAACTACAAAAGATCTTGACCTTAAAATTAGGTACCAGGAAGATTTTACTAACTTATTCCGTGCACTCGTGATAATTCCGTTCTCTTTAACGAAAGAATCATGATCAGTCATGTTCGTTCCTCTTCGAGAAACCCCGCATATAGCCGTTCAAGACGGTTTATGACCTGAAATCTCCTTAATTATGTTGCTCGCTGCTATTCGTCTCAACTCATGATTTATTACCAACCGATGTATCAGTATGAAAACTAACAGAACCTTATTGAGACTAGTAGCAAGATTAGATGAACCTATTCCTAGCGCCCTGTGTTTCCGGAATAATAGGCAGTGCACACATGATTAATTACAACGAAATTTTACGGCCAGATGCAAAGGAAAATCTAAATTATAACTTCAAGCACAATTCACCGACTCAAGAACGGTATGATGCAGTAAATACAGCGAACCTAAGTTAAAATGTTATGGTTAATGAAATTTTCCAACTTCTCTAACCACTTCTATTAATAAAGCCGAGAATTTGCATAATTCTTTCAGGACACATGAAAATGCATGTAAGCACAAACTTAGCACATCGATCATTCTCATTGTATAACCCACCGCGGAATATTTGGGAATACTTGGAACATCGGGGAAATAGAGAAAAGTCCTAGAGGCAGACAGTCATGGTGATGATGAATAGTGCGAAAGAAATAGAAAAGAAAAGAGTCCTAGAAATCATTATGATGAAATTTTCATAATGTCCTTAAAATGATACGATAATGCAAATAAAAGTTTCAATGTATTACAAAATGTAAAGCTTGGAATATTTTAAGTGTAGAAAAATTGAAAGCATTCAAGGATATGAACCATTATAGAGTCGATTATTTAGCATTTAAATGAGAATGTAATTATTTTGAATTTGCTTTTGTTTTGTGTACTATATTTGACTTTGCATTCGTCTGCACATTTTCAAATGAAAGTCAAATTGGTGTAAAGAAATTGCTGATTTCAATAATATTGGATCTGACATTTAGCCATGAAATTATGGAATAAAACATTTTTTGGATGTGCATTCCTCCAGAATTGTGAACTGCTACTAATGGAAATATTTTTGATAAATTTAATCGCACTGTTTTTCATTGTTTTATTAATTACTGATGCCAAAATTTTATTATATAAAAATTGAAAATAACTAGTATAATATTATTATTTTTTCATCATTTATGCATAAACAAAAATATCATTCTGTCTTTTAGTAAATAGAAAAAAATGCTTTCAGTAAATAAAATATCACCATGAAAATATATTCGACATCTGTTTCTGTCTTCTTCTTCAACTGCAATTTATGAGATTCTAATTCGTGGCGAAAATCTTTTGCTGTTGTCAGCATAATACTACGAAAGATATTCAATCATGGTAGTGACTAGAAGTACAACCGATTTTGATTGTAAATAAATATGAAAATATGCACTTTATATTATGCCAAGAAAGAGTCAAGTTAAATTTTTTGTGCGGTATATGTAAACATAATTGTTCAAATTTATGGTTGTTTCGTAAATATTTGTCATTTCATTTAATTTTTTCACATTTAGAACTGTACTAGATACCGTACTAAGAAGATGCTACATGAGGCATAGAAGTTTCTTTAAAGAACCAAGGTAATCAATATGCAAATAAAACAATCTTCAAAATGATTTATGTTTGAATAGTAATAATCGCAAAGATTATCAGAAAGAACTAATTTTTCGAAAGGGTAAATCGAAAATTAAGATGCTTTTAAGACCACATGGTTTTTTTTTTTTCAGTGATTTAGTCCAATTTTTTGAGTTCAATTTTTGACATAGATTCAATGTTGAATGTTGATTCAGTTTAATTTTTAAAATGTTTAACAAGAAACTAAGTCATAAATTTGAATAAATTGATCACTTTCACTTATAAGTAACTGCGAAACAATCAATGAAACTTTATTCTTCTTAATAAAAAGTTCAGTTAATTTATTCGGAACAAACCAAAAAATTTTCGAATAAAACAGTATGTGCTGTTTTTACAAGTGAGTTGATATTATGTACAAAATTCATCACACACAGTCTAAAACATTTGAATACTAATAGTGATAGCGTGAAATGTTTTTATTTTTTATGTATAAAAAAAAATTGATGAAAATACTTTCGCGAAAACATTTAAAAAAAGCTTTCAATTTTTTTGAAGTAAAAAATAATAAAAATATTACATGTGTTTGATATATGATGAAGTATTCGACATTAATTAATACAAATTGTTCTGTTTTATCTGAACTCGTTATATAATAAAATACATGTGTCATTGAGAATCAACAGTGCTTATCAGAACATTAACATTTTTTCGGAATTTCTTAACACTAGCTATTTTTAACAATTGTTTCATACTGAAATGGAAACAGTATAATCAAAGAATTGTACATTGTTTCTAAATTAGTTTTGTCACCAATTAAAAAAAACGCTTACTCCTCTAAGTCTAAAAAAGAATTACTTGTTTCAGTTGGCGTAAAAACGAAACATACAAAGTATGTAAATAAAAAATTTTGATGAGAAGCTCTTTTTTTTTTAAAAAAAAATTTCAAATGATTGCTGATTTAACTAGCATTTTTGAAACAAAAACGAGGTTTATTCATTTACTAATAAGCACCTTATTATAACCATTTAGCACTGCTTATTCCTGCATCCATTTATTTCGAGAAATGTTTCAATTATCAGCTCCGTGTAGTATTAACTTTTATATAAGTATTTTTTGTCACTTATTTACTAAAAGTCAATTATCTAACAAATGTCATGCGTAGAAAGCATTTGATAATCATTTAAATAGTAACTAAAATTATTTTGTAATAAACAGAAATTTTGAAGTCTGATAATGGCAGAGTTATAAGCATATATATTTTCTTACTGATAACAGCATTCAGAGCAATACCAACTACCTAAAAATACCAATGCATAATTTTGTTTTTTTTTCGCAATATAAATAAGTTAAATTTAATTATCAGCACTTAATGATCACAGATATATGAATAGTTGTTAATTTTATGCAAATCAGTATAATTTAAATGAGTGAAATGGTGAGTGGCAAGTATGCTATATGCTATTTTCTTAACGTCACATATTTCTGAATTTGATCAAAAATGTTATATTAAAAGAATAATGAATCAATTTTTCTATGTTAATATTTTATTAACTTATTAATCAGACTTTTTCAAAGTTTTTTAATCGAAAAAAAAAAGTTATTAGATAAGGTTTCAGGATTATGATAATATTTAATTTTATTGCAAGAAGTCTTGATTATGTTTGAACATAGAATTTACTGATTGTTTGGATAAATAGTAACTTTCAATATGATTGATAATAGAATTCGATCATTACGTCAGTACATATTAGGCAAATTGTTGACACTGTTTCAAGTCGCATTAAAAACATTAATGTAATTTATAACCTTTCTAAATATTAGTAGTTAGATAAATTAGAACTGTAATAGATGGAAAAAGTGACATAAAAAAAGTTATCTATTTGCAGTTTTCATAATTAAAAGTAAAATTAGACACAGCAAGCATATTGTAAAGAAAAAAAAATTGAAATTGTATAACTGTGTGCAAATGATGCATTCTAGATAATATTGT
>UYYF01004849.1:13373-29081 GCA_900618365.1 Thelazia callipaeda
AAATTGAACATATCATTTCTAGCCCTTTCATTACAGATGTTAACGGCTTTGTAATTTTCTAGCATGTTTTTCAAATGATTGTTTTGTTCATTTTTTTTTTTTTTTTTTTGAAGATTTATGTCTAAAATTTACTGACAGACAAAGCTTATGACTGAATTCTGTATCTTAGTTTACTGTTAGCAATTTTCGAGTTTTAATATGATGATTTGATAATTTATGAGGGATGCTTTTGAACCATATCTGATACATTTCTGACTATTTCAGTATTGCATTAATACTAACTAAGACTAAATTCTTCATCAATTAAATTAATTTACATGCATACAACTTTCCACATTACTAAGTAAAATTATTTTGTTAGGAAAGATACTTACTTTCCTTATCTCATTATATAAATGAGATTATTTACTGCTTATTTCTTTATATTTATTGAAATAAAATTCATACTCTCAAACCATATTGTATATCAGAAAAATATAAAGATTTAAAACTTGCTAATTGATTAAAAATTGTTCAACAGTAAAATATCGCAAGCAGCTAAACATGGAACTAAATGGAGAACTGTATCCTTTGGAGGTTTTTATGAGGACCTGGTAGATTAGAATCGGAGCTCAGTACGTACGTTATTGATTCATACTGTAATCACTTTATATCTTGATGAAAAAAAACTTCTGGTTTTTAAGATCCATTATTCAATAAATCTAACCTTACTCAACACACCTGACTAATAACCTAATCTAATCATTGTTAATGAGTTGTAATTATTGAAGTTATTATTAGTTGTATTTTTTATTTAAATTTTTTTAAGAAACTACTCTTTACCGACTGATATCATTGACTTTTTCTGTTAGAAATGCACCATTTCATTGTGGTCACCGGAATGGTACAAGCTGATTGCAGAGTGAATGTTACTTCAAGCTTCCTTCAGTTACAGTGAATGCTTCATAGCACATCTTTTGAAACTTTTTATTCTACTAATTAACTTCAGTTAGATAGCTAAAAAAAAAAACATGACCGGTTTCAGCATATCAAATTAAAAAAATTCTTCAACAAATCAAAACTTTCAACATGACATAATACGGGTGCATGTCATAATTTTGATTATCATCAAGCTATGTTTTTTAATTTTGATTAGTAAGCTAAAAAAGTTTTAACGTCATGAAATGTTTTGGGTTTTTTTTTTCTGGAACATGTTTGCAAAATTTGAAATTGACTTTTTATTTCAAAACAAGAAAATATAATAGCAACAAATTATTTTACATTAATACCATCCTACATTTTACTTAAGTACTACTTTACTTTAATATTATTTAAGAAATTAGTAAGTTTTGACGCTCTTACTTCCTGATAAGTTTTTTTTAGCAATGAAATTATGCCACAAAGTTCGAAAAAAAAAACTTTGGAAAAATTTGCTTCAAATGTGCACAGAGTGAGTTCACACAAGAAAAGCAATAGGAAAACTTTGTGGGTGGTGTGACTGATGCCATTATGCAGGGTGTTATTGTTGCATGTTTCTCACGTGTGTTCCATTGAAAATGCAGTGTGAACAGAGGAAGTCGTTTGTAAAAGCTAAAGTTAAATTTAGATTCTCTATATTTTAGCGGGAAAATTTCATTTGATTGGAATTTGTAGATTATTTTAGCTTACTTAATTCAGCTTTTGGTATAGGTAATGAATGTCAAGTTATTATCACGATTATTACATATATTATTGCAATTATTATCTCACACATTTAATAGCTTTTTATCCTGAAAGTGTAGTTTTACAACTGCTTGACCTTTATCCTGGATAATTAGCATTTGATTACCGAATTTCATGCATCAAAAACCAGCCTATTTCATTTTTTATCCATGAAAATGAGAAATATCATTTATATGTGTCACAAATTTGATATGCTCGTTGTTGACATTCTTTTTCATATTATATCTTCAACTTCATTTTTTTTTTTTTGGAATTTTTTTTTGTGACATTTTGACTTGCCTCACTAAGTAATTATAACAACTTGTAACTTGTAAAAGCAAGAAAAAAAAAGGAAAATAGATAAAATAAATTTAGTGTTCATAGTAATGTTGTATAATGGAAATGCAATTAAACTACTAAGCACAGTCCGTAACAGAATTATTTTTCAAGCATCATATCCACAATATTTTTTGGTTTCTTCTATTTCTATCTCACATATACAACTTAAAAAACAAACATATATTATTAATTATCAGCAATATTTGACACTGAAACTATCCTTTAAAGCTCAAAAATGTCCTTAGTACAATGCTATCATGCATATTTGACGAGATGTGAAACATTGCTACTTCATATACATTTTCATAGATTGTACACTTCTTTCATTCATAATCTTGCGGAGAAATACACGTTAATCAGAAACTTTTTAAGTATAAGACGGATTATATCAAATAAGAAACGTAATAATTTTATTACTTTTGCGCTACTACAGCAGTACTGATTGAGCAAATAATTGTAAACTGAAAGGTATTATAGCTGCTGTGTTGATTTACAACTGGAGCAAGGCCAGAATTGTTGTAGTGAGTCCTTGAAAGGCAATGTATGGGAGTGTAGAAGATTTATTTTGGTAAGAATATCAGGTTGTACTTGTAGATATTGGTAAATATTAATCGAGTAGGCGAAAGGATCAATTTTCAGAGATATGTTTAGAGATATCCGTTGGTTAAGCAATCATCGACGACAGTTTGTTGCTATTTCGATTGAGCAGATAGCACTTTATGAAGATGTTGACAAATGTCGACCAAAGTTACTTCATTGTTTGCCATTTAATCAAAATAGCGAAGAGGTAAAATTTATTGATGCACTTTTAAAGAAAATTTTAATTATTTTTCAAAGCAGAAAGTTATTTGTATTAGACTTTATGTTGTATTCTCTTCAACAGTTGCAGCAGCTTGAATGCACGAGGTGAAAATTTATTAAAGAAGGATAGACGAGTATTTTGTTAAAATCGTCCACATATTAATTACCAAGCAGTCACTGTGTGCTTCAATTGGCATCCGTTCACTTTTACAGGAACGTCTCCAGTCCTTTGACTTGAGTCCCTTATCTGATGAAGCTTTAGCATTGGGCTACGCAAATGGCAAAGTAGTATTATCAAAAGTTGCTGCAGAACCGGTCATGAAGTAAATTTTATTATTAAAGTTTCCCTGCTAAAGGTTCAATATTTTTTCTAAACATTTACTTCTTTTATCGTTATCAAAAAAGCAGATCTATTTAGAAATCTTAACTATACTGTGGAATTAGCTCGTGACGTACGAAGAGCGGTTACTTTCCTGAATTTCAGTCCAATTATGAATGTTCATTTAGCTGCATGTTTCGAAAGGTATACTTTTTTGCCTCATTTATATTTTGACTGGCAATTGAACAAAAATACACATTTGGCACTTCTTTGATGCAAAGTTTTTTCAGGGGACGTTCTCAAGATTATACTGTTTGTGTTTATGATGTCAGTAATCCAAAGTTACATGTTTTCTGTGTGAATTGCAGTGAAGATGTAACAGATCAAACTTGGCTCAAGTAAGCTGTATAGGGAAATTCATTTGAAGTTATTGTCTTTAATGAATCGAAAAAGAAAACAATTTGAACATGGAATCAGAAATTTCGGCCATCTCCATGTATTTCTTTCTAATCAAATTGAATAATGAGAACTGAAGACAAATAATTTTTTGAGAACACAGGGACAGTTCGAGCATGCTTTGCCTGGGATGTTCTCGTTCGATAAAGTTTTTTGACCTACGTGAAGGTTCTCGGCCAGTATGTTCCTTTTCTGTTTCTAATCAAGTGCGAAGCATAAGTGCTGGTGATGTACACTTGTGTATTGCATGTATCATTGAAGATTACGCATATATTTATGACCGAAGGCATTTGACTTCTCCTATTTACAAACTACCAGTTTCGTATTTTGTAAGTTATTAATATTAATAAAACAGTTATGACAAGGCTGATTCTTTAGTCGGTTGTGTTCTATAACAGATTTCAAATAATCAAGTATACTAAAGTCGAGACTTTTAACGTAGTAATAATTTAATTTAGTGATGATAGGTTCTTTGTTTCTTATCTTTTGGAAAAGATTGACATAAAATAACTGCAGAGGAAAAATGATACTGGCGCCGTAAAGATATTATGGAATCCTTATTTTACAAGTAGCTTGACATGCTTTCGTCGCAATGGCCGTGTCATTACTGAATTTATGTCTTCGAGTGAAAACACACTGGACGAACACGGAATCACGGAACTTGCTAGTGTAATTTCTCTCTTTAATCCTTTCAAGCTATTTTTTTGCAGTGAAAATTATTCTGTCCCCATGTTCTCTGTATTATAAATCTAATAGTGTTTAGCTTTCAATGACTGATACTGTTGATATGGTGCAAAGTGGATTTCGACGTATTCGTTATTCAGAGGATAGTGGTTCCATCAAATTGTCACATCCTTATTTAGAACTAAACCATAAGGTACAAAAACTAGAAAATTTCCAATGCAGTCTTCAATGAAATGGAAAATATCACATTCTTTAGTTTTTGTGATGTCATGTTAAATTGCTGCCTTAATTAGATTTTTTAAATATCGGTAGTTTAAGATTTTATTGTTAGGTGTATGGTGTTTCAAGGGTCTCTGGGTTCAGTTGGCATCCGGAGAAACGTGATCGGCTGTTAGTAGTTGCTCCAGATGGAGGGCGTGGCGCTTTTGAAATCAGACTTACTACTGTTTGTTGTTTGACATAAATTATTTTGTTTGATATTTAAAAGTCTTTCTGTTTGAAATATTTTTCCGTTTCAGATGTGCAGATTTGTAACTGGGGATTATTCATCACAAGGCTTTCTTGCTCATGCATTCGGAACTGAGCTTTACATACGTAATGCTGATTCATCAGCTACTGATATATCGCCTGATATATCATTTGTTATGAAGAATCGTGCTGCTAAAAATTTCGGAGCTCCTTCGAGCATTACTTTGGAAGGTTATTTGTTTAAATCACTTGAAATTGCTTCATGGACTGTGTTTATGCTCTGAATTATTTCAGATAATTAGTGAATTACGTTGAATGCTATATGAGCAATATATTGGTTACTTTTAGCTTATGTCCAGTCCTGCAAAGAAATCATTGATAATTGCCCATATTCATCATTTGAAATGAAATGGCTTTGGAAGTGGATGCGCCGTATGATTTGTATTGTCGACTGGAGGCCATGTGTCTATAAGACACTGTAAGCAAACATTCTTGAGTATTTTAAGTTTATTCATTTGGTTTTTGCCTTATAATTTTTCAGGTTCCCGGGTGTTATAGATCTTATGCAGTGCAGTTTGAATCCAGAAAGTGAAGAGTTAACTACAGAACGAATATTTGTGATTGATCCGTTTCTTGGACGTATCAGAGTAGGTTCTACATCTCAAATTTATGAATATACAAGTCATTATTATTGAGAGAAATTGGAGTTGCATTTCTTGCTTGCTTTTATTTGTCTTTACTTGTATCTCAGTAATGAACTGAACAGATGTTTAAAAAGTGTTGTTAAAAAAATTTTATGAATTTTCCCTGTGTCGATAATTTGAAGTATATGCTTTATAGTTGTACAGAGGAAAAGAACGAAACCGAGTGCTTCGTATATGTGGTTGGCCAGCTCTGGGCGATCTTACTCAGCTTGATATGTTCATCGAAGAAAATCTCATGGAACGGTATGATATTGTCAGTTGTTTATAACATTATTCTCATCTTTATTGTACTGAGAAATGTATTTGTGGCTATGTCATAACGTTACTTAGTTTTTAATTTGCATATTGTCAGTAATTTTTTTGAACTTGACTGCTTTTATTTGTAATATCTATTTTGTAAATATCTTTCATGTATTTAATAGCAATATTGTCTAGGGAAACACAAAATAGAGCAATTGCTGCAGCACTTATAACAGCCAATTCAACGAGAATTAAAAAAGTAGGTTCAAAAATTTTTTTTTGTATTAAAAAGAATAACTATCGTTTTCTGCCTTTATTTTTTTAGATTTTAAATTTGATGTTGGAAAAAGCTAAAAACTCTAGTGAGGAACTGCTGGAAGTAGAAACATTGAAAGAAGCTTTGCAACACTATCGGGGGATTTCAGAACAATGGTATTTTCATTCTTCTCTTTTTCGTTGTATAACTGAAAGTTTGAATTCAATTTAAATTAGTTTCAGGAGATCATCCTCCGAACGTTTGAAAAGCATTGTCAAGGACCCGTACTTGAGTATGGTTATAACCTTTTTGGATGGACACTGTGACAATTTTTCCAGTCTTCAGTGCATTATTCATCAAAAAGTTAGCTGCTCTATCAATAAAACTTCTTATGCGTTGCCAATGGAAGCAGCAGGATGAATGAATATTAAGGTATTGTTACGTAATATTAAAAAATTAATTAGCTTCTAGGACATTCCATTGGAGGACAGAATTGCTTTTGCTGCTATTCATCTTAGCGATCAGTATTTTATGAAATCCATGAGAGAATTGTTCATTGATGCGTGTTTGTATCGGAAACTTTCTGGTTTATTTATTGTTGGCATTTCTTCTGAAAAAGCTACTCATGATTTGTTATCCCAGTAAGTCATTTTTCTATTATTTTACATATTCAGATTTTTAGAGTTTTTCAGCACTGATGAATGTTCTCATGAATCTTATAATAATTAATAGATATTATTTAGATATGTAGATCATACCGGTGATATACAAACTGCTGCAGTTTTGTTAGCAATAGGACAGTGTTTCGTGAAAGATTATTTTTGGCCTTCAACTTATACGACTGAAGAAATTGCCAGTAGTGATTTTCAGCTCTTTATGGTTGAAGAAAAAGAAACAGTTATTGAGGAGTGAGATTTTAAACATCAAATATCAAATACTAATTCATTATCATCTTTGTTTTTTCTTTCTGCTTCATTATTTTTGCATCTATTATATAGCCCAGTTATTTCATGCGGTTTTAAAGTATATGTTTTCAGAAATGAGTATATGAAAAGAAGTTGTGCCATTGTCATCGATTATATGGATATGCTTAATACGTGGGGTATGTGGATACAAAGAGCTCGTCTTGATTGCGTTTTGGGCTGGAGGAGAGATTCTTTTTTCTTTAAATCGAAAATGAAACAAAGTGTTGAACAGGTTTGTTTGTTTTTGTATCGTATTTTTTCAAATATATAACTACATATTGCTGCATATATTAATATCTTTGATTTGGTCAACAGGTGGAAATATGTTGTCAATTTTGTCCTCAGAATATCACCATGGGTAAAGCAGATAACTCATCAGTTCCGGCATCATCTTCAGTATTGGTTCCAACTACCCGATCTCTTGCTAAGACGTAAGTTAACCTTAACTTGCATTAGCCTTGCATATTTCATTTCATTCTCTATCATCAAATACTGATTTCACTGTCTTTTGATGTCTTTTTTTCATATAACCTTTGTTTATTAATTCAATCTGCAGTTAACTGATAATATTTGATAAATTAGTAGCATAGTACTACCATTTCTTTTCTGAATTTTATTTTTTCCATCTATCAAAGCACCTAAATTTATTTTATTCAGATCTTCAGCTTCATCCTCTATTACTTTACGAGAAATGGCCTGTCCTCATTGTTTAAAACCACTCCCAAAATGCATCCTTTGTCATAGGCACATGGGTGCGTACGTTCAAACGGAATGTCGTGATCTTGGTCGCTTGTCTTCCTGGTTCACATGGTGCCAAGTATCAATACAATTATATTTTAATTTTAAGTTTCTGTAAGTACGTGTGGACTCCTTAAAAGTTAGAATAATAACTGCCTGTGTGGGCTCAAATTTGATGTTTTACACACCACTTTCAAAAATGAGAGCTTCTAATCTAATGTAGTCTTTTAAAAAAATATAATTTTAGGAGGGAAGTGATTTACGCTAAATATTTGCTGTTCGTTTTTCTAACACTTTTGATTTGGTGTTTCATTTTCTAGTAATTTTTAATTAATAAATTGGATTTCTAAATTGGAATCTGATCAGATGAGGAAGTAAACTATAGATGAGTCGTGTATTTGTATACTTTTTTTTCCAGAAATGTCGCCATGGAGGGCACTTGGCACATTTACGTCACTGGTTTAGCGAACATGAAGAATGTGCAGCTAGTGGTTGTTTGTGTAACTGTAAAGGTGAAGGATCAATGGAACTCAACACTGAGTCATCACAAACATGCAAGCTCTGTGAAGACTTATGATTAGCTATGTTAATCATCTAGTTACTCAGGCTTGTTTGAAATGTACCATTTTATCAGCATGATTCAGTGTTCTGTCTCTTTTTTCTGATTTGCTCAATGCCATTTCATTTTTTCAAAAACTACTAGTGTATGTATGATTAAACAATAATATGTATTACAAAGTGATATCAGGTGCGCATAAAAATGGTGCACCAGAGCTTTTTCATATTTTTTGTAATGCTGCAACTAAATTTTCAATTAGTTGGAATTACATTATGTTCGGTCTCATCACTTTTTGGGTTCCATTTTTGTAATAAAAAGAAGGTTACCTTAATATCTCTCATTATGTTGCTTTAAAAAGGGAGGTTTACTTATAATTTAAATCAGTGCTTCGCTGAACTAAAAAATGCTGAAGTGTAACAATAAAGAAATTGCCTTCATTCCGTATATGGGAGATACAACGAATGATGGCAATCGCTTCATGTTACTTTTTCTGCTTACAAAAAAAGGTTACCTTAATATTTTCAACCACAGTCAGGAGATAAAAAAGGTGCTGTATTGTAATGTGTTCTGAGAGAGACTTTGGCTTATTTTTTGAGCAGCCAACCCTTCCCCCCTGTGTACTGCAAAATTTAAATTAAACCTTTCTAAGATTTGTGCTTTTAGTAACTTCGCAGTGTCATTTCATCCTAGAATAGATAATTTCATTCATCGCTCCAAGTTTTTTACGGCTTACATTTACAGACTTTAATAAAAGTAAAGGAAATAGCATTTACATTACTCGATAGATTTCTGACTCATCATCTAGAATGTGGAGTTTGAGCAAATGGAAAACTGATTTTGAGATCAGTAATAATAATTTTGTGAGTGTTTTATGATCTTTCTACTATTATGTTTTCATTATTTCAAGAACTTTTAATGCATTCGTGGAAACCTTACAGTATAGCATTTATTACAAGGCATGATTCATCTGCATAGATTTGCTCATGCTATCTAGGAAGCTTGTTTTTACTTTAAAAAATCGTTTTTAAAACAGCAAAGAAATCCTGTGCTTCTATGCTCAAACAGTCTTCTGAATACATTGCAAATGTGCTATGCGGTCAATTTGGGACTTGTTTAAAATGAAAAAATATTGGAGTAGATTATTATACACTTTGAGAAATGATCTGCGAGATTATTCTATGCAAATGTATGTAAAGGGATATCAAATCAATTGTCTTATCATTCGTATTTTTGCCGCTCCCAAAGCAAACACTTGAATTAATGTGTGGAAATTAGTAATCAGTTCTTGGAAATTTATAACTTCCGGAAAACGGTTATTACAAATCTTGCATCTTTTTATTTTGAAGTATAAGAAAAGCAGGTCTATTCCCATAAGTCACGTGACCTAACGATAGTCATTATTAATTAATACAATGTTTTCCTACTATATTTCTGCATCGCTTTCAGCACTAATATTAAAGTTTGTCAAGGATTCATCATCGATTATCAATCGTTCATTATCGTAGAAGGTCATATAATCTTGACCTTTCTGCTAATCTTGGTTTTATATATATTTATACATATGTATTTGTTTTGTGTGTTCCATTTTCATATGTAACCGTCACTCTTTCTACTCCATTATCTTTTATATTTTAGCAAAATAGATTTATGTATCTAACTTGTTACTTATTATTGTTATGTGAATTGTGATATGGGATTGCAATCCATGTCGCTATAAGATGTATACAGTGCTATCTAATTACTTATAACTCTGAACATCTTCTAAATGAATACTGTCAATCCTGTACCCTTTAATCAATATAAAACTTGACCTTATATCATTTGCCAACATTTTCTTTGCTCTTCGAATTGCATCAGTATGACCTTCAATTATTTCGCAAGAATGAAACAGTTTAAAATTTTGTAATATATTAAGATATATATGACTTCCTTAGATATGCTTTTGAAGTATTATTACGTTGTTAATGAATGCTTCATTTTATTACTGTATGGAGCAGAATTCTAAATTAGTATGCTATTTGTACAGTAGAAAAAAATTTGCTCAAGATTGTTTATAATGAAACATGTAGTACATAAAACTGATTTACAATTTCAAATCTATAAATTTTAAACAGTACCGTAATTTTTCTTGTAATTTTAAACTTTCAAAACAGTGATTCACCTGAATAATAAATATGCAGCAACTGTTGATTAGTAATGAGCATACATCTCTCTGCTTGCTACCAGAAACTTTCCCCTCTTTCACCTTTATTTCTTGCTATGAAACAAAATTAGAGTTGATGTTGGAGTGTGTTCTGGAATTGTGCCACTGATCCAATTAATTGCAATCTGATAGTAATAGCTCATTCTGATTATATATTTATTCAAAATCTGTTTCAGATGATTAAATTTACTTTTTCGTCGACATTTTATCTTTTCATCTTCGCTTACAGAACTTCTGGTGGGTTATGTTTGTAATTATTCTTCTAGCGAAATAAATCTTCGTAAAATGTGATTGATCCTTTAGGATTTTTTTTTTTCGCCAAAAAATTTATAATTGCATTGAGGTATAATTATTGCATTCTATGAAACTGATGAATTAAATTTTTTTATTATATGTGCTATCAAGCGTTATTTTTGAATTTAGTATATGCTTTTTGCAGCTGTTTATTCCACCTTTTTTTTCTACAAATTTGGCAGGAAACATAAAATCACGTTTATTTCGCTTTCAATTTTATTCCAACATATTGTACAGTAGCACATTAACGTGTGTTAGATGTATAGAATCCTGATCACTTCACTAATTACTTTTTGAATTATTTCATCCAGCTGGAAAATCTTCTATTGATACTGATATACTCAATCCAGCCGGACGATGTCCTGCTGGATTGAGTATATCAGTATCAATAGAACGCAAACCAACCTTTTGTTTCAGTGCATTAGAAATTGAAAGTACAATTTTGTCAATTCCATCATCATGCTGTTTTAAAACACTTCAGATTATTTTACTTTCTTTGCCTTCAGAAATGAAGCTTTTCCAAAATTTCTTTAGGATATGCCTTCCGTTGCTTGGATGGATGCCAGTGTGATACTGATGATGAAGTCATTTATTGTCATAATGGGGCTAGAACTGCCGTAAGTTCTAATTTATTTATAATCCGAATTGTTTAACATTTAGAAACTCTGTATGCAGTTTTCTCATACATTCCTGCTCAATATAACCATAATTTTCAGCTTCATCTTCCAGAAAGTCGTTTGCGCGGCTTTACTGTGATTGGGATGCTAAATAACGCGATCAAGAAACTTCCTGAAGAGAAAACTATTTTAGAAAAATTTCCTGATCTTAAGGTAGCTAAAGATATTAAGAGTCAAGTAAAGTTCTAAATTTCTTGTAAGCAACTAAAAATTATTTAGGCCATCGATGTGGAAGATAATAAACCCTTCGACTGTGAGTCGCTGAAAGGATACAACATAATTAAAGTAAGTTATTGCCCCAAAATCATTCATAAACTACCTTCATACCATTAAAGATTGATCTTTTACGAAGTAAGAAATCAATTTATCTAATAACTAATCATGTTGCGCAGATATACAGTGATTGCGAAGGGAATGACTCGATTATTATCAGAGGACAAAAATTACCGGATATCGAAGAAGTAACTGATGTAAGTCTAGTTTCATCTTATCTTAATAATTAGTAACATCAGACAAAAGTGATTATTCTGATTTATGAATAGATAGGTTATCAAAATAATCTTAACGTACGAGAAACGGCATTCATAGACAGTTTTGAATAATTACTCCAGCATAATTTAATTTTTTCGTATTCATTACATTATCGTATGAAAGAAATCTTGAGTTAGGTCGGGTACATTGAATGAAAGTATCAGAATCAAGATAAATTAGGAATTTTAAAAAGAAAGACGAATTTATTAGCTGTTTGTGTACAATGCAGACCTAAAAGTATGGATTTTTTTTAGACTTGTGACTTCCAATGTCAAATTAACAAACACTACAAGGAACTTCAAGAATATCTTCAAAGAATTTGGGAGGTAATATTTGCACGTCTAATGAGTTGTCCTGACTTATACATGACATTATCAACCACTCAGTCTAAAGATTAAGCATATCCACATCTAATAAGGGACTTCCTATAACTGCCTGTAGTTATATCCGCTGTAACTCACATTTGTAACTTTCTACGCTGATTCTTGATATTGTGTGCTTGAAGTGAAATATTTTTAGATGCTCAAAAAAAAATATAATGAAATGGACAAAGAGAAGGTCGTCCAAGATGTGCAAGACTTCTTCTCCAATATTGTTAAGAAAGTTAAAGAGTTGCAACAGTAACAGACGTACACTGCACTATAATTCTAGTTTTTAAAAATTTGTTATCCACTCAGCACGTAAACACATTTGAAGACAGTGTTCATTGTCAAATTCGGATTTTGATTTGTAACTAATATTTTCATCACTTAAAATAATACTGTTGTAATTCATATTTGACATAGATGCAATGACTATCATTTGTGTTATATATTTTATTGCCTATATGAGTTTACAATACATGTTTTGAAAAGAAAGTAGCAACGGTTGACAAGTCAGCTAAATCTGGAAGCCATGTTGTAAAAAACATTAAGAAAACTGACAATGTTTATAAATCCAAAACAAATGAGGATCTCCACGGTTATAAACGGAACATGCAGTAATTGTAATAAAGACAATATAAAAGCAAAATCAACGGATGATGTGATATTATGCAATATGAGAAATGAACCATTCCACTAGCAATTTCTAGAGAGAAAAAAGGTAGTAAAACACGCAGAAAATGAATGCTCTTTTATTCTGTATGTATCTGGATGACAAAGAATTTTAAATACCATTTAGAAGAGTATGCAAGTAACATTAATATTCGAAAAAGAAATAAACAAGTCTGATAAGGAGATCGAGATTAAATCACTATAACTACAGATAATTGATAAATGTGAAAGATAAGTTACGGAATGAAAAGAAAACAAGTGAGGGAAATTCTAAAACAATGCCGTACACGACGATTTGATCTAGAATGAATCACAGATTAGTGAGACGCATTCATGAGATGCATACTTTTCGATAATTCCATAAACTGCCTGAAAACATCCAAACTAGAAGAATTTAAGGAGAAAAAGGGATCATTCAGTAATACACTATCCCAGAATGTTACTTGAGCAAAAGAAACCTTCGAAGAGTAAGAACCTTCGATTGTAATTCCTTCTCTCGTACTTTCCACTGCACCATTGTTTGTTTTACATCATCCATCTGCTTCCACTCACGAATCCAGCGCAAAAATAAGCGTTCCCAAAAATACTGAAAACCAAGTGTTTTTCAATTAGATAAGATATACTTGATTGAAACAAATATAATACAAGACTTACGATACTCTGCGGGGCGACACATGGCCAGAGCACTGCTGGGTTCGGTTCATACAAAGCATTCACAAACGTACGCAATATTTCTGGATTGTTTACATATGACCATAGAGACACTGTCCGATTTTTAACTCCAAATTTCGCTTTTTCTTTCTCATTGTTTCCTTAAACCTCAGAGTTTTAATCAAAAAATGACATAAAACTAAAAAAGTGCAGTTTTACAACAAACAATAAATTTTTTACAATTTCTGAATTCTCTGCAACAGCTACAGCTCAACCACTACGGCTGATTACTTGAAAAAATTTTGCCTCAATGTATCATGAAAACAATCCCGTTTCAATAAAGACTGTCAAGCACTGCTACAAATCAGCGTAAAATTAAAGGTGATAAATTTTACGAAAAAATATTGAGAAATAATTAATAACATGTTTCCCTTCGATTCCTAACATATTACATGAATCTCTTCACATTGACTAGCACAATCAGAACTAGTTTAATGAACAAAATTCATATAATTACTCTGCACTGGTCAGTTAAATAACAGTAAGAAAAGTAAATTCCTGAAATTTACCGAGAAAAGATCCAAATTCAGATGCATAAGCATGCTCGAATAAAAATATTAGAAACTCTTCGGTGAATTCAAACGAACATGGAAACTGCTGGTATACCTTAGAGTAACTAATATAAGTTATGTGAAAAAAAAAAGTCTAATGATACTTGAAAAAATGACTTTTTGCTCGCAGCGAAAAAGAAAATGACAAACCTGCCAAACACAATCTAAGAAACAAAGAAACACTGGCGATACGTAAGGTTCTGCAATGTTACTGGGGGCAAAAGCTGAATGAGCACACCTCTGAGAGAAAGGATGACCAGCACAAATCCATTCTCGTTCAACAAGGGATTGAAAACTATAAATGGGTGAATCCGAGACCAAGTCCGTAGGACGTTCAACTCAAAGTATTGAGCAAAAATATAGAACGTACCCTCGAATAGTACGCGAATCAGAGTCCAGAAGAAGCTGTGCCAAAGAAGTTATCAAAAGAGTGGAATCAGTACCTTCAGCACCATGTACTACAACTGGTACTTCTAACAACAGCTTTCCTACAGCATAATACATTAGTAAACAATAATATATATTTGTATACCATAAATTTGCGAAACATTTATTTACGTAATTGATGACCTGGCACAGTAGCTTTAAAATGAATCCCCTTAAACTAATCTGTACAAAACAAATCATAAAAACAGAGAAACATTAAATTGACAAAATATGATCAAAAGGCTCTCAACAAATTTCAGCAATAAAAGTTTGAGGATCATCCCCCAACCACTGGCAACATTTTTCAACCTGTAAGTTGCTTTTGAAATCAATCCCTATGACACTGAAAAATCAAAGACTAATACTGATGACAAACCTGAGCTACTTGTATAGTGCAGACACTGGGCTACTGTTGCTGCACATGTAAGCATATCAGAGACAAACTGAAGCCAACCACAAGAACCAAGGCGAGATATCCACCGATCAACACTAACATTTGTTTCTGTACACACTAAAACAAAAGCCATCGTCTACTATATCTGAATAACAGAAAAAAGTAATTGTTTTTGGCCAATTCATCAATAGTAATAATTTTTGGCCATTCCATCAAATGCTACTCCAAAAATCATTGATATGATTAAATTCTAATACAAAATAAGCACTATATCCATCCCGCAAGTTCAAGACACGATGCAATCTAAAAAATTCAGCAAAACTCTACTCAACCTTCAAGACACTGAAGTGAAGCGATACTATCAATTCTACAACTTACATTCCACTAGTTTTATCATCGCATCATAAATTTCTTTGATTCGAGGGGTCCCGCCATATATATATTTCCACTGAGAATAAAACATCTGCGATTCACAACCACCGCCTTTAGTGATTAACATATTCAAATTTTTAAAATTTCAAAGTGACAAAAATTAGGATTATCTTGAAAACTGTAGAGGAAAAAGAATAATCATAGGAGTTCTGCTAATTGCATTCAATAAATAGAATAGTTCAACAATTATTCTTTTTTGAAACCAAAGGACGTATCTCCATATATATATATATATATATATATATA
>UYYF01004850.1:9770-29047 GCA_900618365.1 Thelazia callipaeda
GTTATTTCAAAGTTACCTGCCATGAGATTGAATAGCTCAATATTTTGAAACGGTTTCAATACCAAATTTTTGATATTTGGTCCACGTGCGTAAAAAATTGTCCGCATAGAAGGTACCATGAAATCATATCCATGGTCACGCGTAATGTGGTAATCTGAGGCTTGATTTCTGCGAAAATGTTTGCTTTATTTCAATTCTATTAAAGGTTAATTTAAATTTTTGATTACTCAATGCAGCAGTTTCAAATTTGTTTTCGTATTACACTACTTCTCAAAAAACATTCGCACCTTAATAATTTTATGTAGAAGATTATCAATTGGCACATTTGTAACCACCATCAGTTACAAATGTCACTGCTTGCAAATTATTATCATAACTTATTAGTTGATCATCTGTTTATCAAGAAATTACTCACAATTGTTCTTTAACTAATGATTAATGATCTGATCAAAATCATAGTTAACCACTGGTCAGAATTCTCGTCAATCACCAACCAATCCTTATTTTTCTTTTAAATTAAAAATCTAATTTAGTACAAACCTTTTATTAAATGAATTCTGAAAAAACTAAAGAAACCTGAAAAAAATAGCACCCGGTTCGCCGTCAAGGATAATGTCACCCACTCTATTTGAAGCGCTGTAATGATAACGTTTTGGAAGACGGCGTTTATCATAAACGTGAAAGATATCCTTATTGAAACATTTCAATTCATTCATTGTTTCCTCTATATTTTCTGAAAATCATTGCTTCGATGACATATAATTGAAATATACTTGAGTTATAAATCACATAATATTTTATGGACTAAATGTGAGTGTGTTAGCACTGTTTTTCATAAGTATTATTTTGTATTTCATGGACTTTTGATTTTGGAAGTTTACAGCCACTTTTAGTCTGTAAATGGTTTTTTTAGTCTGTAAATGGTTTTATTTGTACTCAAATTATGATTAAATCAAAAGTTTTGTTCATCTTTTTTCAAAATAATAACAACCAATTTTTAATTTAACTGAATAAATTTTGTGATTGCTAAAGAATTTCAGAAAGCTTTGGCAAAAGTTTTAATACTTTTCCTTTAAAATAAGTTATTTGATCATTAGTTATCAGAAAAGTATATAGTGAAAGAATTGTGTCGAAAAATTAAGATGACATACTTTGAAGAATAGAAATATCTGTAATATTTGGAAAATATATCCGCCCAACTACGCCATTAGCAAACAGAGTATTTGAATTACTAATCATTGTATCCAAATACAGCCTATGACGAAGTTCTTGCATTCCTGAATATCCCAAATTCATCACCAAAGCAAAATTACTATCAGAAGAAATAGAATTATTCATAATATTTGGTTTTTCTACTCATAAAATTAATATCACAACATCAAGAGCCATTGCTTATTAAGTAATAATTACAAAAGTGTCAAATTTTTTTGATAAGTAAATTGCTTGTATCTTATGAGGGACGAATCTTCACTGTTTTGGAAAAAAGCCTTTAAAACGTGTACATCAAAAGTTGTCTCAATATGAACTTGCATATTTATGAAGTCTTTTGATTCAGATGCAAGTTGCACCATGAAGAAGGTTTATAATTTTAAGAAAATGTATATATGAACACTGATACAAAGTACGATAACAAAGTGTTAAGTTAACCTCCCTAAGAAAAATTAAACTTTTGAAGTTAGAAGCAAAGCAGCAAACCGTGATCGGATAAAATGATGATATTGACACAGTTCAATGCATTAATTTGATGAATTTCATCGAGTAAATCATCTATCATCAAATCCATAGCCTTCACCATTTTATAAACCTTTACGGTATAGCTATTAGCTAATTATTAAATTAATATCAATCAATAGTTAAAAATTAGCTTATATTGCATGAAAATGTTGCATCTGTAATATTTCACACACTGAACTCATAAGACATGAAGAACTAGCTAACAATAATGAAATTTTAAATTCACAGATAAAAAAATCAGACTTCTTTTTCCTCCTTATAATGACCAGTACGGTCAGGCTGATCAAAATATGCCATAATCAGTTGAGGTCGTTCATCCGAAGGCATATCAAGCCATGAAACTATCTAAATTCAGTAATTAATTTTTAAATTTGAATCATTAATTTCTATCACATTTCATATCTTCGAATTAATACTGAAATCGCATATCATCTAACAGTGACAAAATAGTAAATAAAATGCGCATTTATTTAAAACATATTGAGCGATCAGTTTTTTGTTTGACTGATTTCGTTAGAGTTTCAATTATTATAATAAATAACTTTAAGTCGAACAGAATTTATAACTTTTTAATTCAGAGACGTAAGCTAATTAATAAATTAAATGATCATTTGCAAAAAATTTAAACAGATTTTATGTGCAAATTGTTTGAAATTAAAAATTATGAACTTTAAACTTTTTTGCTGCAGACTAATTTATGATAACTTAATCTACTTAATAGGGAGCAGTAATGTTAAAATAAGCTTATCATATAACAAATGCTAAATAAATTGGACATTTCTTCCGGGCCATCCTTTATTTGCTTTAAATCATAATTTTTATCATTAATGTCAGTAATACAGTGATAAAATGACCTGTTTTATTCGATCAGAATTCGACATTGAACTATTATATTTCAGATTGTATTTTGGCTTCAAGCCTGTCAAAAAGTTTACTTTGTAAATTTTTAAATAAATTTTCGGAAAAAAAATAAATTAAAAAATAGTATTTCAGAATAATAAATTTTATTAAAATTGACCATTAATGAGAAAGTCACAACCGGCCCAATATAAACAAGCAGTAGAGATGTTCCGTTGTTCCAATAAATTCCAAATCTATGAAATGCCACTTAATTAAAATTTATAATTAAATTATAGATTTAATTAAAGATTATTAGAAAAAATTGTCTTGTCAAATTATGTATTTTAATTTTTCCCATAATTATACTTTTTCAAACTTGTTACACGTCTTTAAATGAAAGATAATATTAACTACATAAAATAATTCATAAAATATTATTTTGAAAAATTTAATATCTCAATACTTTACTGGAGTGCCTTTGAAATAACGAGCATCTTTGACACGTCGTATATCAATTAGTTCACTTGAAAACTGATTATCATAAATATTATTATCAACAATGCCGCTGCTTTCTGGATATAAACCGGTAACAATGGCATAGTGATTAGGGAAAGTCTTACTTGGATAACTTGCATACATATACTGTAAATGGCGAGATACTAGCGTTTATGAATTGACATTTTACTTTTATATCTTTACAAAGTAGTGACCTATTGGTCACAAATCAGAGATTAAGCTGATAAGAACAGATACTACACTAACTTTGTAACTGAGCAAATTCTGATAGCTATCAAAGCAGACTTTCATATTTATAATCTGAAATTTAGCTAAAAAAATTGCTTTTTTTGATTTCTGATATGTTTTGAGATAAATTATAACCATTAGTAATTAAACTAACTTCAGCAGTTGCTCCACATTTAGCAACATTTTGTAATGCATCTGCAGTGCTGTGTTCTAAATAAGAGCGCTTGAAACCATCCAAACTAATTACTAATAATGGTTTTTTGTTGAATCTGAAAAAACTTGGAAATCTCTGATGGAAGCGAAGTAACTGAATTTTAGACACCTCAAGAGAATGGCTTATTTTTTGAATAATTATATAGTGGTATTTTGTCTTTTTTTTAGATTAAACTACCAAAAATTTATGAAAGTTTAAATTGGTATTTTAAAATTATAAAATCTTTCTTAATTCAACAATATTAATATAAATGTAAATGTGTAATCAATTTGTATACTACTCTTAAAAACGCCTCAAATAATGAATTTATACTTGGCATTATCACATTTTATTGAGCAATCTTCATCTGACCACCGGTGACCACTTTCCTCAAAATTAAAATGATTTGGAGTTTACTCAAATCTAACTGATCTTAAATTTGTGAATCAAGATAAAATAATGCTTTTCTTAATTTATAAGCCATAGTTTGTTCAAATTTTCATCTGAATATTTTGCATCCGATATGCAATATTTGTACGTCTTAATTCTGTATTTTTAGAAATTTGATTATATTCATACAAGTATTGTAAAAAGTATAATATAAATAAAGAGGCATATTAAGCTATGCAAATTTTATTAATCATAAAATTTGTATAGTTTAGTATTCACTTTGAACCATCTAAAATAAGACTTTTTACACATGACTATTTTACAGTATTCCATCGTGTACAAAATTGAGTGTATAAAACAACAAGTGCTGTGGCTATAACACAACACAACTCATTTGGGAATATTTGCTATACTTCTTAAGCTTTTTCAATTTTATATATTGGTGGCTACTTAAGTAGAAATTAACAAGCAAGTTAAATGATTACTTTTGAATCGTTTGCTCTTGATAGCAAATTTGAAAAAACAATAAATCCAATTAGTATAATAATTATGCAAAAAGTAAAAGGAATCAGAAAGTGCACTGAAACACTCGTATAATACTTTTTATGAAAATATTTCTTCAGTGAATACTGCACTACCATTTCTGAAACGATTTTATTATTTTATAATGCATTAATTTATTAAGTAATTAGTAGGGAAATGATTTATGGATAAGAATTGAAGTTGCTAATTATGCATATTACATAGCATAAGTTATTAATACTCATTTGACATAATTATTCACAGAGAATTTAAGCTCTTCAGCCCTTCAATTCGTTTACTTACTTTTTTATAAATAAGAAATTTAAATTTTGTCAAGTGTGATCAAAGACAGTAACAAGCAATAATATCAGTATTAGAAGAAAAAATTGAAATGTAAAATAAGTAATCGTAATTTACAAGTATTATTCACAAGATATTATTCTACATCGGTAAGAAGTATTATTATTCTATACTCATAACATATCAACTATTATTCTATACCCATAACATATTCAAGTATTATTCTATATCGATAAGAAGTATTATTATTCTATACCCATAACATATTGATCTCACAAGTATTATTCTTCATCAACATTGATCGTAAAAAAATAGAAATAACCACGAAATAAGATAATAAATAAATAATGTGGCTGATTTAATTAAATAAACAAAAAATAGACTGCAGGCATTTGATCGATGACTGAGTATGTAATGTTGCCGTTTGCAAAAGCTCTGATATTTATTTATTCAATTAAAATTTTGCTACTTATAAATCGAGCACAGGTCATATAGTTCACAGATTACTCTAAAGTAAAAAAGCTGATGTGATGCTCCTGACGTGCTCAAGTATAGAAAACTAAAAGGAATTTTTTCGTTCAAAGAGCGCATAATTAACTGATGACTTGTAATGATTGATTTTGAGCTTAAAAATGTTTAAATCAGTTTCCAGGATTTAGTTTGATTGAGTCAATAAAGTCAGCTCTAAATAATCTGTAAATAAATGAAGCAAAAAGTATGCAAGAAGTGAACTAGTACTGGATAATAAATGAATTTAATTATCAAATATTTTTAGAAATTGAATAAGTGCAGAAAATGAAATTATTACAGGATTATTCTGCTAATACGAGTAATTGAAATTGCAAGAGACAGTGGAAGCTAAAATACACGTCAATCAACTGATTATACTTTTTGTCGTAAATACATACCACGCCGTCAATGCGAAAAATCACAAATTATGTAAAAACGCTATTCATTACGTTTCATGCGTACACATTCACACACTTAGTCACGCTTATTTTGTAAATAGCTTAATGTAAAAAGTAAAGAAACTAATAGCTACTACTCAAATTGCTTCAAAAAAAAATTGCCCACGCAAATTTCTTACTTTGTTTTAGTTACTTTATTACTGCCATAATTACTTACATTACTTTTTGTATTACTTTACTACTATATATTACTTTACTACTATTATATATAATAGAGCGAAACCTCTACACTTACTCCAGCAGGCAAAACAACGATTATTATCAACCTCTAACAAACGAGGTTACCCCGCGCGCAAGTCTTCTAAAGGCTTTATAAAAGAATCAAAACTTAGCGAATAGTTGTAATAACACCCAAAAGAATTCCAAATTTATTTATATTATTATGTTTTCAAGTTTATCTTTTTTCTCACTATCGACTATGCAAACATACAAATGTGTGTTAAAAGCAAAAATATTTGATTACATATTTATTTACATGCACAACACACAAACACTATTCTATTCACACAGGTATAGTATTTTTTCAGATTTGGCAAATGCAATAACAATTTATATTCTGCAATTTATTCAATCTAATTTAGTCTGCAAGATCTGAAATATTCTGTGATTTTGAGCAGTACAAACGAAGCATTGATAAAACTGCCCGATTTACAGTTCAAACAATTCTCACCTGCAATATATGTATCAATCTACGATTCAAAATATTTACGTTCAGAATATTTACGATTCAGAATATTTACGATTCAAAATATCTACGATTCAGATTATTTACGATTCAGAATTTATCTTCTCACTACATTAAATAGAGTGGAAAAAAAATTCTGAATCGTAATAGGTTTGAAAAGCAAATTCCTCAGATAATCTCTGAAATGAAAAATCATTTGAAGAAATTTGCAATGAATCTCTGCTGATTTTACGAAAAAAATGCATAAATCATTCTACTTGCTTTGCTTCACTGCATTTCATGATGATGACGTTCGTCAGTCAGCTATATATCACTTATTTCTGTCAAGTTATTACTTCCATTACGCCTAATTCACCCGTTAAAATTCAAAATTCAGTTTAGATTCAATCCTTTAGTATGACAATCATCAATGCATTTTTGTTAAATGGTAAAGAAAGAAAACTGATTAGTAATTTGGTATCAAGGTTGTATTTCATTATACTTTATTTTTATTTTTATTCTTTTTTATTAATTTTACTAATAGAACAAAATTTTTCTTTTTATTTATAAACTATTTTTTATTCTCACTTTCACTTTTTTAATATTTGACTTCCAAAAAGTATTTGCAAGAATGCATTTTGATTGATCTTTCACATTTTATTACTATTATTTTTAGCAGTAATTACTCTAATAGAAGTCCACTATATAGTAAGTGTGCGAGGATATCAGATTCTTCACTACAAATTTAGTTTTTTGTTTTACATGGGGGAAAATACTTAAATATAAATTTCATGACTTATACATGAAGTTTAAAAAACCAACCAGTCTCGTTCGCACAAATAACAATTACAACGAAAATTGACGTAAATTTTAGTGAAATAAGAAATATGACGTTAATGGAAGAGAGAATGCGTTTTAAATATTACTTAAAACTATTCAAATACAAATGTGGTTGCTTTTTGCATTTTATTTACGTGTCTTGAAAGTTGCTCTCATTTATTATTAATGTAACAGAGAAGGTCGAGCAACAAGACAGGTTTGACCTCACTTTAGTGAACACAATTTCGTTTGTAACTCAGTAATAGATTATTTTTGAACATTTCTTTCAGTTATTTTTTCTTAAAAATTAAAATGATTTATTCATTTCGTTTTCTATTTCTGTCACTTTCTAACACTTTTTTACAAAAACTTATGCATTCTTTTTTTGTTGAAACGATAAGACATTTTACAGTACTTTTAGTATACAGTCCCTCATTACAGTTGTATCACTGTTAATCAGTCGAACGAAGGACTGTATACAAAAATTTTGGTACTTTCTGCTCTTTTCAATAGACTTTTTAGTTTACTGTCATCAATTATTATGTTGTAGTATTTTTAGACTAGTAATAATGCATTTTATTCATTGCATTAAACTGAATAATTCAAAGATTGAAGAGTGAAGATTGAATGGTATCGAAAAAATGATATTTGGTCAAAAATCTTTATTATTTGCATAAATCTTTTAAGATTATTTAAATAATCGGCATACGTTATTTTCATAAATAATATTATGATATTTACAAAAGTAGTATAAAATAAATTTTTATACTAAAAATTAAAAAAAATTTAGCATAAAAAGATTTTTAGTACAAAAAATTGAAACGTTTCAAGTTCGATTTTTGAGAAAATAGAATTATTAATTAATTCGATAATATGTGATCTAATCATTTAACACAATGCCATATTTGTATTTGCATAGATAATTTTGCTGTATTTACCCTTTGAACCCATCTTCATAAATATTGCTAACTTACTGCAAATATTACAATACAATAATTGATATTACATTACAAAATCAAGAACTGCACTGAAAATGAAATTAACAATTGATAAAAGTTATACGCTACGCAAGAAAATGACAACGATATGCGCAACGTAAATGTGCGTAAAGAAGATGGAAAATGGTCACTTCGATGCAAAAATCAATGGATGACTTCATTCTTCAAACTAAAATTAATAAATCAATATTTTTTGCTAAAGGATGCCAGAAAAGTAATGAGAAACGGAAAAATGAAAAAAGTGAAAAAAGATGTTAGTTTTGGAGAAGAATCGAGAAATTGAATGAGACGAAAAGAACATTTGCGATTGTGATATGAATAGAATTGTTTTTCATTTGCGTGAGGTCAGACCCGTAAATGACGCATTGCTAATTTGTAATTTAATATTAGCATTTCGTCGAATTAAACTTTAATTCTTTACTTGTATATAAAATAAGTTTTAAATTTTATGCCAAAATCTTGTTTATTTACTGATTAATGAATGAGTTATCAGATTCATAATTTAAAAAATCAATAGCTTGAGAGGAAATAAAGGCTAACAAGACTTCAGAGGGCATATTTTTCTTGCTTAATGTAGTCTAAACACGAACATTCATTCTGAAATCAACTTTAATTGCAGATTTTTATAGGAAGTGGAAATTTTGATGCTAAATGCAAATATAACATCAAAATGACGTACGTGGTTTTTATCTAACTTTACGTTAGCTGACTGTGGCATGGTGCAAAATTACTGTGAATGATAATTTATTGCAACTAATAATTGATTAATGCAATAATGACAATCGGAAATACACGGATAATAGTACGTACCACTTACATTTGTTTGATTGTCAGCAAGTTAAAATAATAATTACCAATACTCATCGAAATTAGGTACTGCTATTTTCTTACCCACAATGATTTCATTAATAAATTATTTAATATGCAAAATTTATTGAAAGAATAACGTGATATTAAGATTAAAAACTACTGTTAATTAGCCTACTAAAATTAATAACCTACAAACTAAGACAAGAGCCTTAATGATTTTACAGCGAGTCGGCCATGAAAGTTTGTTATATTCACCATATTGCAATATTGCAATAATAATGGGATAAATATTATCGTGACTTCAGCAAAATCATGATAAAATTTATCTCATCACTATCTAATAATCACTGCTAAAAGAATATAATTAATTATCAGAATTAAACTAAATAAGATTAATGCAATATAAAATTAAATTTCATACCTATATTTTGAATTTTGAACGATTTTTTAAGTTCAAAAGAAATTAAATTTTATTTAAACAACCTAAAAAACCAAATCTTTACATTGTTCACTTAATGTTTGTCTAGTTCAAAGAGTTAAATAATTGTTATTCAGAATAAAATCATTTTTATTACAAAATTGTAAATCATACTTTGAAATGGACTTTCAAATTATTTTTTATAGCATGAAAGTACAAGAATATAACTGAAAAATTATTAAAAAATACAGGAAAAAACAATTTAATGACTCATAAGATTCAATTAATTGAATCTTCTGAGAGCTTGTTCACAATCAAGGAATCATTCTTATATGCATTTCATGTTTGCTTTCACGTATTACCTACCGTTTGCTTTTCTTTCGCTAAACGTTCTGTAAATTTCTTCAAGTATTTCTCGTAATCACGTCGAAACTTCCGTGAGGGCATATCTTTTGGCAATGATTTAGAAAATATAACATAATCTACGAGACATATATGCATGTATAGATATTGCAACACTGACTGAACTGAATGTAGTCGTTGATGACGGATTGCTTTTACAACCTGTATATGAAGCTATCTGTACAAAATTTATTTTAACTTTACTTAGTTTTTTTTTGCTATCTCAATATTTATAAATAAAGTACGACTCGCGCAGCGTTTTAAATCTATGTTTGTAAGTTCATTGATGTGATTAAAAATTTCATAGCTTTTCACAACTTCAAATTTTTAATTTACTATATGATTTATTTCTTTTGTTTGCTGTGCTAGAAGTTTTTGAATACGCAATCAGTAAAGATTTTCTGGCAGAGTAAATTGAAATCCCTCGTTGAATTCAGATATAAACTTAAGTAATGAAGTAAGTAATATGTATATTTTGTGTTGAGACTTGATAGAATTTTTTAAATCGTTACTAATTATTTTCACTTAAAATGATTTATCGACCAACTAAATTTATCATTTATATATTGATAAATAAACTATTTCAGTTGATTTTTTAATTTCGCACTACTGAATATATCGTGAATTGCATTTATGATAGCGATGTAAACGTAAATAACGCAATGAAGCGAGAAAGATGACGTTGAGATGAGCCCTGAACAACTAACATCAGCTGGGGAAAGAGTTGCTTCCTCACTGAATTTATCCATGGCATAATCGACGGCACAAAGAGTTCCAGTACGACCAATGCCTGCGGAGCAATGTATCACAACTGGACCTCTGTCGTGTAACGCTTTGATCTTGAGGATGAGTGATATGAGCGGTGCTGAAGAACTCGGTGCAGATCGATCTGGCCAGCTGGACCATCGATAGTGATTTACGTGATGTGTTTCCCCCCTGCCAATTTTAAACTTATAGATTTTGATTTTCCGATAACTTCAAGCAATTTTACTTCAGAATTTTAATTTTCTAAAAGTTTTTGTCTTTTATGCTATAATTTTATTTGTAAGTAATTTTTTTTGCTGCCGTTTTTGCTACCAAAAACAATGCTAGAAAGAATCAATGATGCGATTGCAAAAAGGAAAGAAATTTCCATTCAATCACAACTGTGTCATCAGTGATAATACCAAAATGTAATCATTGGTTTCTGTTTGCAAATTATTTTTGAATTCTCTTTTCTTACTCGTATTTAACGCTCATCATTTGACATGTTATCATCTGAATTGCCTCTTCTTCTTTCAATTTTTTAACTGTAATTTCTCCGTATTGAACTTTTTCCCCCGTTGTTAAGGGATAGTATTCTGCACATTTTTGTTCTCCGTCTTCGATAAAATCGCATAGCATCACAATTGCTTGAACTTCTTCCTTACAGTTACGAAAACAGATTTGAAAGAATTTGAATTTGAAGAATTTGAAGAATTAAACATTATCCCTAGCAAGTAAAGAATTTGAAGTGATAAACATTATCACCAATGTCTTTTTTCCAGCACTTTTTTTGATTTTACAATGCAAGTATTCGTGAAAGAATATTATACAGTATCTGAATTCAGTTTTTAAACAGTTAAAAAGTATAGATTTTTTAGTCAGTTAAACTTTTTAAATTACTGAAACTAATGAATTAATTATTAAATGTTTGATTACGAGAAAAGTTTTTATGTCAAAATCTAATTAACTTTTCTTTTGAAAAAGATTTTAAAATATTTTGGGACAAAAATTGTTTAAAAAAACCTTAAAAATCATCCACCAGAAGTCCTCGATAGTTTCATCAAGTGGTCCTTGAGTACAAATGTACTTCCTGTTGGATGGTAATTGCACCCAGCTAGCATGTATGTAATCATTTGATTTCGTTCGATCTTTTAGGATTACACGTGTTTTATCAAGACACATTACATCGGTATACCTCAAGTAAAATTTCATTCACTATAATCACTACTCTTACTAGTTATTATTATTATTAAAATTCGTCATTATTATTATTTATTATTATTAATACTTTTATTATTATTATTATTATTATTATTATTATTGTTGCAAAACTAATTGTTTGCTATTAGAATATACATTGATGAAAACAGATTTCAGAAGTTTAATTTAGCGTTTCATAACTTCTATATTACTGAATTAAAAATATAATGAATATGCAGTATTACATGACTGATTACGCTTTTCATATCTCGATTTACTTTGATATACTCAGTTGCAGTAAATTAAGTAAGTTAAATAAAATTTTTGAAAATTGATTTTACTATTTCGAGTTCTTATATCTCATTGATTCTTATATGAATGAAATAAATAACCATGAAAACATGCATTAATTAGGCTCATTTATTATTTATAATTTTTTTGTATCTTTTAAGTTAGTTGACAGAAATTCATATTGCTGGAAGTTTCAAGTGAATTTTTGAACTAAAGTTAAAATAATGTGCTAAAATGGAACGCATAATTTTGTGCTCCAAATAATTTGTAGATAGTATTTACTTAGATCAATAAATCAAGTATTTCATGGTTTCTGTTTTTTTAAGGAAGGTATTAAAAATAAATAAATAAAATAAATTTTAAAAAATAGCAAAAAAATTAGTTTCTTGATTTACTGCGCATGAATAGATTTTGATATCAAATAATTAAGTATTAAAGTATTTATGTTTCGGTACTTTTTCAGTCTTACAATAATAAATAATTTTTGTTGTATTGTAAGGCTAATAAATTATTTTTGCTGCCATGAAAATAACAATTTTTTACTGCTTAATTTATATTATAATTTCTTATCTTTTTACATTTGTTGCAGTTTTTTAAAGTAATACAATTTTATAGCTTTAGAAAAGGGTTTTGCTGACGTTGTTTTATTTGAAGAAAGATCATAACTTATGAAAAATTTTTTCCATCAATAAAATTCAAAAGTAATAATTCAACGCAAAATTAATAGGATATTTGTTTCGTTTTCACCTATTTTTAGAAGGATTTTGGTTGAAAACATCTGTTGACATATTAGGTGGTATAAATTTGCGAACGGTTGCGAATTCTTTTAAAATAGGTCGTAAACCTTTTCTTGAAACTGTTTTCACCCATTCCAAAGCATTATCTGTGACTTTTTCAGCGCCAGGTACTGTCGAATCTTTGCATCCTTAAAAATGATAATCTTTCCATTATCATTGTTAGTTTTGAGCCAAGTTTAACTTAATTTAAGTAAATCAAGTCAAATAAAGTTATTAATTATGAAAGTGATAATATTATTTACTGATTCACAATTCTAGTTCAATATTTAACGTCATATATTTATATAACCGAAACAAGTATTTACATTTGTAATAAATGATTACGAATTTGACCTGATTCAAGATCCAGCTCAATATCTTTTAGAGGTTCATCCCTAATATAAGTTTTTTGTCGTCTTGCTGATGCTGTTTTTGGAACATGACGTCTGCTAGGTTTTTCTCTCGATGTCTCCAATAATTAACAATATACATGAATTCTTGTTATAAATAAAAGCTGTTAATCTTAAAGTCGATAAAAAGTATGTTAATGATACTTGATATAAGTAATTAGCAGTCACTAAGAAGCAAATATTCATACTATTTGGATAATATCCAAATCTAAGCCAATAAAAAAGTCATTATTTGGATTTCTTTCATTTACTTCAACCTTTATCAACTAATTTAAACAACAAAAAAGAGATTGACAGACGTAACTTACACTTTTTCCTTTCCGAGTCCTAAAATTTCTTGCGTTTTTAAAACAGATTAACTGTTTAGCTGACAGTACTTTTCATTTTAATTTTATTTGCTTAAATCATAAATTTATTAATACTTGAAGCCATGCTATTTTAGATTTATCTTCATTCTTTGCATGTATAAAAGATTCTTGCAAAAAGTGTATGAATGTGAAGGAAAAAATGTATTCTCACGTGTCTGATACTTCATAATTCTGTCATCATAAAATTATGAGCTAAACATTTTATGTAGTTTTGTAATTAAAATCTATTAGACATAAGTATATTAAAGTTAATTATATTATATGTTCTTTTTTAAGAATTTTAGAACACTTACTGAAGACGAAATTTTGTCTTTGAACGTTTCGTACTTGTCGATCCTTCAAATAATTTAAATTATTGTAGTAATTCAGTTACTACAAAATATAGGTGTGCACTTTATTATGAACTATGCAAAAGCTTTTGTATTCATATGACTGAATACAGATGGTCTTTTTATCACTTCAGACTTTCACTCATATTCTGCTATTTGAGTAATTTTAATTGGTTTAAATTATTTGCTAGGCATTTAAAATGTTTAAAAAATGACTATATTAAAAAAATACTGAAAAGATGCTAATAAAAATGGGATTAGCGTGAGTAGTTTATGCAAGAAATTTAATTTACCAAGAAATAACTTTTATATTTCAGTAGTATACCGATTTTGTAGTATATGAATTAGATCATTTTTCCAGCTCAAAATCAGTTTATCACTTTGTCTCTTTTACTTATATTTCTTTATTAAAACAGTTCTAATTGATTAAAAATATTTATTAAAATTTTTTAACAAAAACTAAGCAATGAAAATTAATCAACATTTGTACTGTTGTGTCATTTGTACTACAGCATAAATTACCATAATTAATTGTCAAACCGAATTGTTATTTAAACATGGCTGCTTGATCTAGTCTTACTATCAGATTTAGCTCAAGTATTGGATCACTTCTTTAGAATAATATTTGGTCACTTTTTATCACTTTGAGACTGTAGAAAGCCAAACTAACCATTTTCATCACAAGTGATTAAGGCCATATCTCCCTTCGATTGTTTCTTGCGTTCAGCCGCATGCTTTATAATTTAGCAAACATAAGCAAAGTAATAAGAATTAGAGCTTATTAGCAATTTGGAATACTTTGAAATTGGCTTATCTCAAAAATTTCAACAAGCAATATAATACCTAAATATTTTACAAAAAAGTTTGCTTGTGTTTAGACCGATACTATTTCAGTATTTCATTTGCAATTACTGTCACAGAGTTGATTCGGAATGAATTTGAAGGCAAGCTGCGTGATTTTGAAACAGTTAATTAGGTCAGAGGTACTGTCTTTTCACCTTTGACCCAACTTTCGTTGGAATTGTCATTTTCTACTAATTTAAGGATAGTTGCAATTACTTTGTTTCTTTTGAGAAGTGATTTAAGTCATAATGAAATGTAACGAGATAAATTCATGAATAACAGCAAACAATTTAATTCTTTTAAATATTAATAGTGTTCTTACGCTTTTATACTACTAATTTTCTTAAAATATAAAATATTTATGACTTTGTAAATATCCATAAATAAACAATAAGAATTAAGCCATTCAAATGTTAACAAATCATAGCTGTAATAACTATTCTACCAGTAAAATTCTTCAAAAACGTTTCAAATAAAGTACCATTGATAATTTAAATTGAAAAATTTGATATGAATATGCTCGTCTGCGAATATTATTTATATTATTATTATTATTAATTTTACTGGAAGTTATTTATAGAAATGAGAAAAATATCAAATTTTTACTCGATATTTTAGTCTTCTAGCCATTGTTGTTCAAAATCAGAATCTAAAAAGTATAATATTTCTTACTTCGTTTCGAATATGTTCAGGTAATAATTTAACTTTTGACTATTCAAAGTTTTGCTATAAAAACTTTTTTATCACATTTTTGGATCTGCAAGGAATTATGCTGGCAATTGCTAATGTAAATAATCAACAACACTGCAGTATTCATTTTCCATCCATAGTATTACCGACCCTGAAATATACTGAAGACCGTACGATAAATTACCAGCTGTAAACAATGTATAAACGAAGTGTTCAAACTAATTTATACAGTTAGAAAATTAGTGATTTGCATAAAGATATTATAGCATGATAATTTTAATAAATATTTCAATTTTAAATTAATTAAAGTTCATGTTGGCTTTTTTTTATTTTACAAAAATACTTTGTAATATTTCTTGTTTAGTATTTTGATTATACCTTTTGGATTGATATCACTAATATATCGAGAGCTTAAAATAACTGAAGTAACTCAAGTACTGAAAAAATTAGTCGAGAAAATTAAGAAGCACTCTAATTCATACTGTCAACACCATATCGAAAGCTTACGTGATCCTGAATATTAAAAAACTAATAAAATATTCTCATAATAACACAATTCAGATCATAAGCTGATGAGTTTATGTTCTTTAAGTATTATGAATGTAAATCCGTTCAATTAAACAGAAAATCCTTTTAAAAAAAACTACTTTTAACTGTGTGTAAAAACTTGAAGTTAATATAAAATAAAAACGTTTTTCTACTGCATATTATTTCGTGTAGTTACTTTTGACATATCACTGAGATCAGATTTTCACGTTGATCTATAACAAGCTAATCTACCTTCTCAAAATTGCTATTATTATTTTTGATTAATTTCTTAAGTGTTCTATCTATTCTTTTAATACTAAAAACTGAAAATCCTACACTAACGAGAGCTTTAACATTATATACTTTACTTTACTCAAAGCTGAAATTAAAATTCTAGAAAGTATATATGGTCAAATTCTTGAAGATCTCAGAATATTGAGTAATAATTACTGGAAAAGTAATAATTACTAGAAAATTCATTCAGGCTTAAATGGCTAATATTGTAAACAATCTTTATTTTTTCATACAAATGCAAAGAGAAAAACAAAATTAATTAGAAATATCTCCAAAAACACATAACACAATCCATTAGTTTTATGATAATTATTCATGTTTTTTCTTTACTCAAAGCTGAAATTTAAATTTTAGAATATATATAATGTTAAATTTTTGGGGATCTCAGGATATTTTGATTCTTTACAACTTTATCGAACACGTTAATCACGCACGTGTTACAGCTCTTTATACAGTCTATATAATTATTTTACACAGTTCAACAACTATTACAAAAGAAAACTACTCATAATTACATATACAAATTTCAAGAAAGATTATACATCGATATATGTGACGATAACGATCAAGTGAACAGTACTTTGTTATTATTATGTAGAACTTGTTATTAAGTAAACTTGTTATTATGTAAACTAATTTAGTAGTACAACTTGTTGTGCTGTTTTATTAGTTAGCAGAGATACTATAACTTAATTATCTCATAATTTTCTAATTGAGTGAATGAGGAAAAAATTGTTCAAAGTGTATTTTGGAATGTCAAAATGCAGATATTCCCATGCATGTAATGTACTCTTTTAAAATGAACCGAAATCATTTACTTACTTTTACTTTAAACAAAGCATCTTCCAACCATTTTACAATTCTTAAATTTCTCGAGCATTTTGCGATTATACTTTTTTTTAAATTCTCATTTTCAATGTTAATTATGTCATTATTGCAGTAATTAACAACACCATTATCATTATTATCACTTTAATCATTATTAGCATCATCATAATTGTTACTTTAATTTGTATTCTTGTCATGAGGTCAGCAAGTCAATGAGGCAAAAATAAAACTGAATCAATTCAAGAAGTTAAAATAATATCTAAATACATAATTCACTCAGAATATCAAAAAAAAACAAAACCTGGATAGATATTCCTAGAAATTCTTTTTGCTTTTGTGATGCAAAATATTTTCGCTCAGCAAACTGAACGTAAATCTTGATATTACTCATTTCCAAATTGTATTTAATGAATTAATAAATGAATGTTTGTTTACACATACAAAAATTAAAATAATTTTATGAATACTGTTGGCAGTATCGTTCACCAAGATTTGCAGCACCAATCCATTTTTTAAAATTACGCAAATGTTTAGACGTTCGTCGTCTAGAAAATGAATCTTCTAAGTTTGAGCTTCCACGTATTGGCTCATTTGAAGAAATAAAATGTACACGAAAAAGTTCAATTTTATCTAGTGAAAAGAGCGTTTGAGCATCTACTGAATAATCCATCAAACGAGTCAGTGCTGAATAGTCTCGTTCACCAATATGAACCGTAAACTGAAATTTCAAAAAGAATCTGTCATAATCTGTTTGTTAATGTTTTGATTCTAGGTCAGTATTATTTGATTTTATTTTCTTCAATAAATCAACCATTTGTTGTAATAACAAAAATGATTCAGAACTGAGTATTAGCAGTAAATGATTCAGAATTGAGTATTAGTAGTACGATTGATTATTTGATTCAAGCAATTCATTCAAAATAAAAGTATATTAATTAAATAAAATTGTTTTGAATCACTTTTTGGTACTGAATTTCATGTAAAAATAGCTCTAAAATAATAATTCTAATATAGCACTTAAATTGTTAACTTTCTCAAACCTCTGTAACATTAGGAAAAAGTGTATTTTGGCAGTTGGATGGAATGCACTGTACGTGAACTGAGTCTTCTGCCATTTGACCATCTAAAGTTTTCAAGTAACACTGAAAGGAATGCCACCGATTGAAATCCATGGTTGATAAACCAGCTGTGATTAATTCAACGATTCCCATATCAAGCTGAAATTTCTATACTAAATAAAAAAATAATGCTATTGCAGGTTTATAAAAATTTAAAATACTTTTTTTCCAGCGTGTTCAAATAAAAATAATACGCAAGAAAACTAAAACTTCTGATGAACTGATCAATTACAATTTATGCATATTTCTAGAAAAACAATTCATAAATACGTTTGCATACTTACACCAATTTTTTCATAAATAAAAATTTGCATTACCTTTACAAGTTCATTAAATATTATCTCAATACGTATATTTTTTTTCAACAAAGAAAGAAAATACTTTTAAGATAATAAATTTCATAATTTGCAATTTTGATATTGTAGAAAATTTGCATAATAACATTATAAGTCTTTTTTGTTTTCAAATTGAACAAAATAAACTGAAACAAATTTGCATAACATACCGAGACATTTCTAATAGATGGCGCCATTAGTTTAATAACTTGAAATAATTTGCTAATATCTTTTGTTGTCCATCTATCGTGAATAATGAACATAGCACTATGAACATCCAAATTTAATAATATTTGCGCCTTTGGATGTCGATAAAAACTGCCTCAAAAAATTAAAATATATTAATAATTCTGAAAATTCATGAATCCTCAAAAGCTAATTGTTTTTGATAGAAAATTTGAAAAGAATTAATAATAATGCCATATTTTTCAACACTCGAATTTGACAAACTACAAGAATTCTTAAAATTTAAAATGTATTATTTATTACTTTTTTAATCTAATTTAGATAGTTCATTTGATTGCTTTCTGTATTTGCTATCAAAACGAAATTTTGGCGCTTAAAAGCAAAGCGGTTTTTATCTTTTTAAGTTGTTGTTTACATATTATTTTTACTTAAATTATTGATAAACTAACTGATAAAGCTTTTAAGCAAAAACGCAATGCAATTACTCAAGTAATTAATTCATTTTTGATATAACTGAAAGTTATCATTTAAAAAA
>UYYF01004851.1:0-11888 GCA_900618365.1 Thelazia callipaeda
GATTAAATCTTACTATTCTAATTATTACTAACTTATTATTATTATTACATATATAATTAAAAGTGAAATACTCTTATAAATCATTGATTGATTATTACATATATTATTACATGAAATATTTGAAACAATATTTAAATCAAAATTGTAATCAAGTATTCAAAATTTTCACAGATATTGGCAGAAAATGATCCTACAAATTATCTTACTAACAATTTTTGTAACGATCGCAGGCAAAAAAACTGTGAAACCTGAGGTTTGTCTTACTAATTTGTAATAATTGTTTGAAGAAAAATTTTGAATTAAGCAAATTTTTAGTTAATTTTTGGTAATTCGATGCTTGCTACATTTTTATACAATTACTTATCATTTTTATTTACGGCATTTTTTATACTATATTGATAATGATTTATAAATAATCTAACCTATGATCAGAAATCAAATTAAGTATCAAATTTCTGAGCCTAAAAATTTTATTTATTATTACAAAAATGTAAACAATGCGTTAATAGTTTCTGCAATTACTTTTCTGATGTAATTAATCTCAAATTAAATTAGCAGCATCAAATTTAAAAAACATCAACAAAACGCTTTACAGTTTTGAAAAATAGCAAAAAAATAAATTTTGAATTCAAATAGCTGCGCGAAAAGTTAATTATATATGTAATTAATAATAACTTAGTATTTCTCGAGATTAGATGGTATTTTTCAAGGGTTAGATGTCATTTTTTAGAGTGCAGTGTGTGAAGAACTTATTGAATGTTATGCAAAGTCTCGAGCTAAGGCTGATGACTGCGTCTCACAAGTGGACAAGCATGAATGCTGGAATGAAACTTTACAACTGGAACTTAAAGACTTGAATGATGAAGTGAGTTCAAGTCTTGAAATTGAGTACTAGTGTATTTGCAGACGTATTTAGAGTATAATTATGCCAATTAAGCCGATAAATTCAGAGCTATAAAATTTGTATTCAAGTTTACAATTTTTTTTAAAAATTTTTCAAAGTTATATGTCAAAAATACATTGCAAAAGTATAAAAATAACTGTTTTGTAATATTAAAAATTTAACTATTATTTATAATTAGTTTTAATAAATTTCACTATTCTTAAATTTTCAACCCAAATAATTTGAATTTTACATTTATTTACAAACAAAAAATAAGGATGTTATTGAATTATCAATATAAATACATACAATAATAAATTTTAAATTTTGAAAATTTTTAATGAATAAAAAGTTGTTGAGCAATTTTCTATTGTTTTCTGCTCTGTATTATTTAAATTGAATTCTTCAACACTTTCTTGCAGCGCATTTCACTTCACGAAAAATGTTTACGTGAAAGGTCACCTACTGCAACAGTTATTGCAAACGCAAAAAAGGTTAACTTTATCATCAAAGTTGTATTATAGAAAAATAAAATTGTGGCATTTATAAATGAAATTATAAAATTTAAATTAATTAACAACGCTGACTCTTAAGCAAACTTCTGCCTTAATAACTTAATTCTTTATACATCTGTTGAACTTTTACAGACTTCTTCATGTTTTTCAATATAAAAAATAATCAATTACAAAGTTTACAAAATTTCTAGAAAAAATATTTCTAAATTTTCAAGTAAGAAAAAGCAGTAATAATTATTTTGTTCAAAAGTATAATATAAATTTTACTGATTGATTCTCGAAAAACAGTCTGAACAGTTTGCTGTAATCAATTTCCCAGCGTTTACGATAATTTTTTACGTTAAACATAATTAAGAATATTAATAAAATTTTGAAGATCATAAATTATTGATTATTTAATCAACAACTTTTATATTTAACAAAAAAACAAAAATAATTGATGCGCTTAATTTATTGATAAAACTTTTTTTTTTTCAAAAATTACGCTTTATAGAAAGCCAAGTGCAATTCAATACTTCGCAAGAATCCTTACAACAAGTCAGCAAGTGAAAAAGACCAAAGTAAGAAGAATCATCGCGCAGTGCAGAAAGATAAAAAGGGTAACGCGCAACAAAAAACGTGTTTTCGTGAAGCACGTAAATTACGGACGTATTGTGGACAACTTTCCAAGTGCTGCACGATTAGTAAAATGTACGTGTAATTTGCGTGATGTTCCCAAAATTAAGAAGATTTCAAGACCATAATCGATTTTCATCATACTTGTTTTCTTATCAAAACACGTTTTTTCGCTGTAAATAATTTATTCATAAGTTTACATAAATTGTGAAGTTGAGATGTCTTACTGACTTTTGATATTTGAGTTAACGTAACTTAATATTCTCAAGTATTTTATTTTTCATTTTTATTCACATTTTACAGATGCAAAACAAATAAATTAATTGATGAAAAAATAAATGCAAAACGAATGGAAATAAAGGATGCTGAGGAACAATGTCGCTTGGAACATGGAAATAAAGGCAAAAGCAAGGATGCTAAAAATCACAGACGTAACGGAGGTCATCATCATTCAAAAGGGCAACGTAGAAAGTCTAAAAATTCTGAATCCCATGCGTGAACTGAACATTAGTTCATATCTTATCAACAATTATTGTAATAAAAACAGCCAAGAGTAAATTGTTTTTGATAGTAACTCTCGAAAGTAAATATTTGTTAAGTCATACAGCAACAATTATTCTTATCAATTCAAATTGTAATACTTAACATGATATTTAAAGGACTTCAAAATAAACAATTTTGAATAGTTCATACAAAAATTTCAGAATTTATTCAGTATTATCATTTGAATATTTATAAGAGTTCAGTGATTCAAATAAACAGTAAAGCAAGCAAAAACTTGGATTTGAAAACTGCATCAAATTCAAAATAGAAATACTCAATAATTTCTGGAAGAAATGTCATGTTTTCATCTTTAATTCTTCAAGTTTTAACTTTTGAACATTGCGAATGAATTGGATAATATATTTGACCTCTTTTTATTGGTATCCTTTCCAGTGCTACTCGACCTATCGTGAATTTTTAATTACGCTTACGCACATTTGTCGTTACATGTAAAATGTGATCTCTTGTCATAATATCAATTCACATTATTCAATTATTAAATACTTTTTGTGCGAAAATATTTTTTAGATTATTATGGTTAATTTATTATGGTCGTGTATTTTTCGCTTAGACATAATAGAATTTATTTATGATAATTTGATAATAAATAAACTAAACATCCATTCAAAATTGAGCTTTAGACTTCTTGAAATTCCAGTTTAGTTTTTCACTTTTTTACCTGCAAAATGTTTATTAATTATTTAACTTGTCGTGTATTTATTACTTAAAATACAAATTAGATATTCATACTATTAAAAAAGGTGCAAACATGTAAGCACACTTTTCGAATTAATTACGCTAGTTCGAACTCTGAACTTCAAATATTTTAACTTAATATATTTATATTTGAGTAATAATGATAAATATGCAAATTTTATATTGATGTTCACACTAACGTCTGATTTGTATTTTCAGCTTTAATCATCTCTTTCGAATTTTCCTTGACAAATCCGAACAAATAAATTTTTTTAAGTGATCAAAGGATATTTCCCTTAAAAAATTTGTTTGATGATTTAAAGAAAAGCTTCAAAAAAAGCTAAAATTTATATTTCGAACTGGCATCAACTTTTATATTAAAATTCATTACAGTTGAAAATCAATTTAATTCAAAATCTAACGTAGCGAGATCTCACAACGTATTCAGGCCATTAATTTTAATGAAAATTGACGTACATACACGATTTTTGCTGCTAAGATATCCAAATTAAGCATATCTCTTTTACACATAGCAGCGTTTTTTGCATTACAACATCCATTATTAAGTTCAATATTACCAATCAAAAATATAACAATTCACTTTAGTTTGCTAATTTTAACAATCGATTTTTTTTACTTTATAAAATTAAGAGACTAATTTGTTTACTTGCTGACGCATTTCTTTACTTCACATTAACTTATAAAAATTTGAAAATTAGGATGAGCCAGAAGTGAAATTATTCAGTTCACACTAAATTATGTTAGTTACTAATAAATAATGCCTATTCTGACATGCGACTACACACTACACATTAAATTTAGCTTCTGACAATAACACGGTAATGAAGTGTTTCAGTGACGGAAAAAATTAATGCACTGCTAATCTTTTCCGTCATCAAAACATTTTAGCAAAAATGAGATAATTCCGTTCCTAAATAAAATAATCATGATTTTTAAAGTTATATGAGAGTTCATTTGATTAGGAAAAAATCACAAAACAAATAATACTCAAACACTTAAATTTTTTACCGTTATAAAGTGAAATGTGAAAACGTGCACAAGTATTTTGAAACAATGACATTTAAAAATTTGCATGGCGCGACAGTTAAAGGTTTATATCGTTACTTTTATTATGAAGTATGAAATGGTTTTAAAATTTGTGACTTAGAACTGTAGCAGATGTTATTATGGTCTTTATGTAGTTTACTTGTTCTGCTTATTGTGAAGTTGTGTGGGAGTTTTCAGAAAAAAGTGAAGGATGCTTACTGGTAGTGTAGAAGAAGACGTACCACAACGTGATCTTCATGAGCCAGTCGTTGAAAATGTCTGCTTCATGCAACCGTCATATGGTTCGGTAATGATTTGATACGTTTTTATGATCATTTCGCTGATTTTTTTCCCGTAATAGGTATAGAATTTGTTTTGAATTGAAGTGGTTGCATGCAATCGGATATTGCGAATTAATTGCTGTTCCCACGTTTGGTTAAACATATAGTTTATTTCCAATAACTTCGAAGGAGTATAGAGTCTTCTAATTTTTCGTGAAAATCAAGAAAGTTAGTGCTACTAAAATTGTCAAGTTTTTTTAATGTTGTGTTTTTTATGTCTCTTGAAATTATCTGTGAGGATATAAAAAAGTAAATATACTTACAGCCTGTTGAATTTGTGCAAACACATTTTGGAAAGAATTCGAGTGCAAAGAATTTGCAGTTTTTAAAGGGAACAACAACTCTCGCATTTATTTATGAACCGAAAACAGCGAATGATAAGGGTGGCATTATAATTGCAGCAGATTCGCGTGCATCAGCTGGCGAATATATATGTAAGTATATTTGGGACAAATTTATTTAGCAATTCGAGGGATAGTGTTGCTTGTATCAGAACTGTAACGAGTGTTTCAATTCCAAACGTGTATTATAGCATCAAAAAGTATCATGAAAGTGTTGGATATTGGTGATCGAATGGTGGCAACAATGGCTGGGGGCGCAGCAGATTGTCAGTTTTGGACGCGTGTCGTCGCAAAATATTGCGCGTTAGTTTACAGAATTCTATGCGTTCCTGTCTTTTTTTGAGATGTGTTATTAAGTGCAATTTCTTTTTCAGTCTTTATGAACTTCGAGAAAAGACAGAAATAACTGTTGCTGCTGCCAGCAAATATTTTCAGAACGTTTTGTACTCCTACAGGAATTATGGACTTTCAGTTGTACGTAATATTTTGATTATAAATATGAGTCGTACTTTGATTCTTAAACAGTTTCTAAGTTGCATAAATAAATGGAGATAAACTTTTCAGGGTTCGATGATTGCTGGTTATGACAAACGTGGTCCTGCGATTTTTAGAGTTGATAATGAAGGACAACGAACCCAGTTACGGCTGTGTAGCGTAGGTTCAGGCTCTTTAAGGTATTTGGTGTTCATTTTTAACATGAAACAAGACTGATATACTTTTTTCCTTATTTGAATGGAAATTAGAACATGAACTTGTACTGTTATGTAATATAATTTTAATTGCAGTGCTTATGGTATCCTCGATACTTACTACCAGCCAAAAATGACCGATGAGGAAGCATACAAATTAGGTAGACGGGCAATAATGCACGCTACATATCGCGATTCCGGATCTGGTGGCGTCTGCAATAGTCAGTCTACTTATGTTATCCATTTTGGTCTGCAGTGTTACTATGGTGTGACCTCTATACCCTTTTACGTCACATTTTTTTGCAGTGGTACACGTCGCGCCGAAAGAAAAAATCCGTTTCCCGCCTCTAGACGTGTCACAGTTGTACTATGAATTCGCTGCAGAGTTAGGGCGCGATATTGTCTACGAGCCCGATCCGAATTCATGATGTGTCCGTATAGGATCGAACTATTAATTTTTCGTATATTTATCTACTGATGTAAATAAAATCTGTTCATGAGACCCATCTGTGAAGCGTAACTGAAAACGTACCGATCTTGAAGTACCAAACTATCTCAAACTGAAACAGATCTGTCCAACTCATCAAGTAATAGATTTGCCTGATGAACAGGCACTAATTTTAAGGGACTCTAGTTGTTGCAAGCGTGGAAAAAACCGAGAGAAATGAACGCACAGTTCATATTGAAAGTTTGATTGAAAGACTTTGACATGTACGCCAGAAACGATTTCAAGGAAATTTATATAAACACGGAACAATAGTTCTAATCAGCATGAACATAGAGTTACGTTAACTAGATTATCATATGAAGTACAATAAGGGTTCTAAGTGAACATGTAACATCAAACACTGATATCAGTAACAATTCAGAGATATGCTGAAAGGTTAACATTTTGGATGCTTGTTGCAAGTCAAGAAGTCCCATACGCTATGTAACGAGAGTAAGAATTGTATTCCAAAGTTAGACTTATACAGTATTATGAGAACAATAAACAACGTAGTCAGTCTGCATTATGCATATTGGGAACTTTTGGCCATCCTTTGCACTCTACAAACAACTGCTAATCATGAAATCGAGAAGGCTCCCTCAGTTGTGCAAGTGACAAAATAGCCCAGGTTTGCCGGGATCTTCTTTTCTATACTTCCCCTCATCTTCCGACCTTCACCAGATTCTTTAAATTTGAGTTCGGATAATTCACAATGTATTACATGAATGTTTCGATCGTCATTCTTCTAGTTCGTCTATAAAATTACAAAGAGCTTCTAAGCACTTTTGAACTGTCTCTAAATCAACGCCAGCTTTTGACATCAACCTCTCTCTGACACTTATGAGTTCTTCATCTTACATCAAAATTTCATACATATATATATATATATATATAACAAACTAATTGCATTGATAAGCAAGTGAATTCCGCCTTCTTTTCTCATCATGAACATTCATCTCACTCGCCTTCCTTTTCCTATTCTTCCTTGACACTTTGACAACCACATTTTCATCTACTTCCTTTTCGTTTTCACAGCACACTTCCACGGGCAATTCCTTACCGTATGAAGCTTGACATTCTGAAAACTCCTCCATACCATTGTTTCCAATGCTCCCACCATTTTCCACTACCGTATCTTTTTCATTAAAATCAGCACAAGTTGTTTTTTCACTTACCATCAGATATTTTTTAATGATTTTCCGGTATTTTTTACTTAGCTTTCTCTCATCTTCATCCTCCAGTTTTGAAATCATTTTTTCAATTAATTTTCGTAATGCCACTATTTTTTCATCTTTTTTCATTGCTCTTTCTAATTTTCTGGCAAATTTCTGCTGTCGAGAATCATCAAACAATGCAAGTCTAGACTCCACAAGCCTTTTCAGTTTTTCAATAACGTTTTCATGCTGATTCCTATAAAAAGTTATTTCTTCCTTCAGCAGATGTTTCTCAACTCCGTTATTCTCCTTTGAACCATTAACACAAGATTCCTTGATTTGATTTGACGAGTCCAATGTTACTAAATCATATTTGCCGGCTTTTTCTTCGTTGTCATCAGCACCATCTATATTTTTACCAGTTTTGCGCATAAATTCTAGATAAATATCTTTTATAGGTTTCCATTTACAAACCCACTGCCTCGAATTTTCATCAAGTGTATCCAGGTATTTCAAAAGAATTTTGATCCAATCTAAAATAATGAAGCTCTTATATTTTTTATTTTCTTGATTATAATTTTTTACTCACAAAATTTCTCTTCTTTCGAAGATATATTCAGCTTTATGAAACTAAAGATAAACTACAGAACTATATAACTTATTTCTATTACTATTAAAAATGAATTACCGCAAAGAGGAAATGAGAGAAATATCTGATTCTTCGACAGAAAATTTTTCAGCTGCCTATATGATATTCTCTTCAAATATTCAGATTCCAGTAACCCATTTGTGCAATAACCGACCAAATTTTGTTCCATGATTCTGAAATGGTGAATAATTGCATCTTCCAAAACAACCAGAAAAATTAAAATGCTATTAGAACACAATTATATATCACAAATTTTCTGCATATAAAGGCTAGTTTGTGGATACATGTTATGATTTAAACTTAAATTAAAAAAATAAATGAATTCCGTAAAAACAAATTGTAAATCATATCGCATTTGAACAGATATGGATATCATCTGTATTTAAGGTGCGAATGACAAAAATTAGAAGTAATTGCAATAAAACAAAACATTAATGAAATAGATACCGTTTTTGCAGTAAATCCGTATCAATATTTTTTGGATATACGGGATTCTGTTCTAAAATTAACTTCAAGCTACGCTTGTATTCACCGACACTTATTGAAGGAACTTGTGGAAAGCAAGCGTTTGTGGCTTTCAGTGTGTCGCCATCAAATCTTTTGCAAGCATCACGCAACTTTTCGACCTCCATTGACCTATATGAAATATATCAAGGCGATTGTTTATCACTTCAAATTTCCAAGACAAGACGCAATGTGAAATGTCGAAGTCGGGATAAACTAATGTTAACTATTTTCTGAATCATGAGTAAGTATATGTGGTCAAAATAACTTATGATATTTAAAAAAAATGGAAATGACAATGGAAAAAGCTATCAAAAAACAGAATACAGCTGAAATATGAAAGGATTTTACAGAGAATGTGCTTTTGAATTAAAATCTTGCTAGAAATTGGACATTTATATCAATATACAAATGCAAATAACTACAAAAATGCAATTCCTATTTCTTGTGGATATCAAAGATCCATACCAAATTTTTCTGATTACAGGCACAGGACGTAACATCGACCGAGTGAGTACCACCCAAGGAATAAATGACATAGCCTTTTCCTGATCTTCCAACATCGCAAAATCTGCTACATTGTAATTTGTCGTTTCTGGAGGAAACATATTTTCTAGTCCTAGAGGAATGTGCCTCCTAGTCAATCGTTTTTTAATGAAGTCTTAAAAATAACTTGAAATTATAATGGCAAAGTAACAAACTGTACAAATTATACTTAACATGCATATAAAATTCGACCACAAAAAATAGGAAAAGTGATCTGATGAAAAAATAAATGTTCAGATGTGCTTTCTAATACAGCACCACACAAAAGATCTCTTCCCGTGAAAATATTACCATAAATTACTTGTCTTGTACTATCATCGAATTCGATTTCTTGAACATCATCATTATTCAAATTACCCTTCCTTAATCGCAACAAGCTTATATGATGATCAACAACAGTTTTCGGTCGCTTTAAACGCAAACTTATAACCTCAGAAGGAAGCCCTTCAGCATACAGTTCCTCAAACTTTTTTTGAAGTTCATTATTCCATTTTGGCCTTGAAAGAACAATTTCCATTAGGTCAATTCAAAATCGTAAACGATGATTTGCAACACTAAATATATGTTTTCTTATAAATACTTTTCTTAGCACAACTGTTTTCTTTAATATTGTATTGCTGACTGCAAATGATATTAAGCAATTTAAAACTTGGTGAGCTGAAGAAAGATATTTATATTTTTCTTAGCTTTCTGCTAATATGTTTGAATTCCAAATAAAATTCCCAAAAATCTTTGAAAAAGTGTAAATTTTGGTACTACTACATGAGACGAAATAATCATGTGAGGAATGTACAGTTTTTACCTCTGTTTTGCGTATGGATGAAATAGATGGAACATCCTAGCAATTACTTGTCGCCCCAATCTATCATTTAGTCCTTTGCCTGGAAAAAATCTTACTGAACCTTATTATTGGAATTATAGAAGATAATCTTCGAATATGATTCAAAATATTTCGCATTTTTCAAGAAAAACCAACACATTAATGGAATAAAATTCGTTTTAGCTTGAAATTGAAGCATATCTTTCCATTTATCTCGATCCATCAGGTAACGACTGCCTCCAGCAAATTTATACGCCTGACTCAGCTCAATATTGTTTGCTTCTGCATATTTCTTCCAGTTCTGAAAACAATTATCAATTCGGATCTCACTTTTTATTGGCAAATAAGATAAATTTTGTAGTCCAAAAACAGAAAGTATTTGCGAATGCAAAAATATTTTAAGAACAAATTGAAAAATTTAGATGGAAATAAAATTTACCCGCTTTATTTGATCATTCTCCTCCTTAGAAAATTTTCCTGCTCTGAACTTGACTCCTGAAATTAAATTTCAAAATGCCAGTAGAGACAAAGTTTTAACCATCATCAGCTCATTATTAGAGACCCATATATGTACAATGATGTACATATTAGGTATCACGAAATAAAAATGAAAAGTATTTCTCACAGAAACGACTTAACGTTTACCACAATCTTTGATTCTTTGCAGTTGTTCTGGAGTTAAAACTGTTCGTGAAATATGATAAATAGGTATGCCATTTTCATTCAGATATCCCTTATCAGGCAAGTAAGCTGGTTTCGCCCTCATATCACTTATTAGAGTATTAATAATTTTCTCCCGAAATTGCAGCCACAAACTACACAGCGATCAAATCACTACCTAAATGATAAATTGTACGAAAATTATCAAGTCACCATATACGTAGATATTTCTCGCCACATTTACAATGCAGGTATATTGATTGCTTCCTGACAAGTCATTACGTTGAGGTTAATACGTGAAAAATGCTTATTCAAAGCAGAGGAATGACAGAGATGAAAATATATTTTCCGAAACTATTCAGAAAAATTTTAATTCTTTTACTTGCGGAAACTTTCTCATTCTTGAAATACAAATAACTAAATACAATAACCATAAAAAAGCAAACTTATGCTAAATTAATAGAATGCCAAAACCAAACTCAAACTCATCACCACACATCCTACAGAGATGTTCACTTGTCACTGACCTAATACATAGCACCGAAATGCTATAGGGACGATTAAAAAGTGCGTTACTTTATTGATAATCAGACACAAAAGAAGAAAGCTTTAAAAAAGTGAAGGCTGACTTTTGACAGGTAGCAAAAGGAAATTTGAGCAACGTAGACACTTTATTATAAGAGAGAGACAGACAAGCAGAAAAACTAATACAACATTAAGGTTTAAAATTAAGAAGCTAGAGAAAAAAATAGTACAACAAAAAGTGTAGAGCAGTTTTTACTTGCAAAATATGTAGCGAAATATCGTGTCATTGTGAAGCAGGCAAAATTATACAAATCGATCATTGTGCAATTGCAAAGTTTCATAGCATAGTATTAAAGATGTTTAGGCTGAGAGGAGATGCAAATAAATTTGGTTGGCGCGGTCATATGCATTTTGGAATTGTTTTGCGTGAATTACTTTAATGTCGTGAAATAATTATAGCTACTCTGTGATAACACATTGCTGAGATACATTTTTTTTTAATGAAAATTAATAGGAATTGCAATTCTAGTCGAGATTTCGTTGCTTTATCAATTTATCACTGTTTTCTCAATAATAACTGTAATGAATTAATACATTGTTGAATCATTGCAAAATTGAAAAGTTTTCATGTTCTAATTTGGCTAGTTTTTTTGTGTGTCACACTTGAATTTTATTTTTTTCTACATTGCATCTCAAAACATGTTTGCAAATAATATTCTTCATTTTTTAGTGCTTTTAGCTGTTTAAATTTTAAGTTATGATTAAGCGCTGTATTTTAGCTCTTCTAAAGCAATGGGATACTCAGATAATATGTATCGAGGAGGAGGAGATGGTAAGTATTGTAATTTTTGAAAAGAGTTATGGTAGGAAAAA
>UYYF01004852.1:2709-28041 GCA_900618365.1 Thelazia callipaeda
TCTTATTACTTCTTGAGTTTTCTGCAGCAGACAGTTGTCTTACTTCACATTGCATGTTTTGTGAGCAAATGTGAATAGGAGCAGGCAGGGAGGGATGTAGCTGTCAAGCTTGCTAAGATTTGGTATACATTTCACACATATTTCGAACTGTTGCATTCTTATTAAAGGGTGTTTTCTCTCAGAAGCTCCAAATATTTACGTCATTCATATGAAAATATACGTACAACATCGCTTAGAAGATGACTACTAACTAAAATAGATTGAGAACAGCGTGCAACCTTGCTCAGAAGGCTTTCCTACACACATCAAATAGCTAAAGTATGGTTTAAACGTGAGCGAATAAAGATCAAGAGTCTTATACTGTAAGCAATAATTTCGTGCATTTTTACAAGCATGAAATTATTACAGTACGAGATTTTGGATCTTCATTTGTTATTATTGCATTATAAAATTATCATAGTGCATCACAAAAATTCAACTGTGAATTTCTGATATTTTTTCCAGTTTAATAAATATTATATATTCTGACGATTTGGTGCCCAAGACCAATATCATATTTTCTTATTATATTTTCCACCACATTTTTTCTGTCAATTATTACTTTACACATGTTTGCAGTACTAAAGGTGCTTCAAAATTATCAAATTTTCTGAAACATTTTATCACACAGCTCACCTATCCAAATACACATATCTGCATACTCATTCATGCAGTTTTATTCACGCATTGTTACACCATATTTTCTAATTTATACATGGTCGAGGAATAGAGATTATAGCTAGTTCTAGTCCTCAATTTGATAACCAAGCGCGCGAAAATATTTTATTGACACATGTAACAAGCATGATCGAAATATATTTTCAAGTATGAGAAAATGTTATCAGAATTTCTGCATTTCTAGCTTCTCCTCATTCCTGCGATGCCTGAAAATGCAGATGATGCGAATGCTCAGATAAATTGATACAAACCTCGGTCTCTATTCGCTAAGAATGATAAAGTTACCATTCAGTCTCTTTTTTTTACCGCTCAGTTTCATTCACGGCATTTGCAAGATTCACTCCGAAAACACAGGAAATAGTGTAGAAGGAACTAGGCTTTTGCAGGATGAAGGGAGAGGTATAGAGGTCGAGTGCATGTGTAGTCCCCACTTAATGAATGTGTAGTTTAGTATGTATGTGTAGTCCTGTATAAATGTGTAGTCCCGTATGTGTGATGACTATTTACCAGGCTGTTGTTGCTGATCAAAAAGTACTGGAAAACAGTTTCTGGCTCTTATAATACATGGAAAAGTTCCACAACAGTTTTCAGGAACATTTTTGGCAGGTTGGTCATGGTTCCTAGAAACTGTTCAGTTATCAAAATTCATCTCTATTTACAGTAATTTCTTCATACCTCCTCATTTTTAGATTCAAAATATCTGTTTTTTAGAAAATTATTCAGAGTTATTCGATTATATTGTATATTTTTGATCTAGTCATTTCATGCTTATAAAAAAAGTACATTTGAAGAATGTAAATTTTTGTAATCTCAGCATGTTCTGGCATGCTATTCAATTTAAGAAAAGAATGATTAGATTGCTAACTAGTAGCTTTTCTAAAGTATCTCTGGTTTGTGAAAAGCAGTCACATCAAAAGGTCATTGTTGAGGAGTATTTAAAATCTGCATATTCACCAAAAATGCTATTTTCGTTAGGCTTTTATTAATTTTTATTAATAATTTTTATTAATAGATTCACTAAAATTAATAAATTGGTTGTTTTGAAAAAACTCATCTGTCTCAATCAAAGGTAATATCGTAAATAATTCAAAGTACGAATTACTGCATGTGACTTGTCAATAAACTTTCAAACTTTGCTCTAATTTTACGATTATTTGAAAATATTCAAGCAGTTGTTTTGTTTTATTTTTTTTGGAAGTGATTGATGAATTGAAAACTGGTTCTTGAAAATGTTGAAAGATGACTTTCTAATACGTTTTTATGGAAAGACCAGTAGTTAATAATCAAAGTTATTTTGAAAGCATAAGCCTTGATAAATGCTTGACTGAGACTGGCAGGTTCCTCATATTAGGTAAACTTCATTGAACATTGATATAATAAAAATATGATTAATTTTGCAAATAATTTTACGGATTCAAGTTTAGAAAATTTTAGATAATTTTATCAACATAAGCAAGATTGATTTGATGAATTAAAAAATGTTGCTATTAGAAATATTTAGTTCAAAAAATCTTCAGGTTTTATTGTTCGCAAAAATTTATTTCCTCTGCTCATTTATTACTGATAATCACTGATATTCAGTGAATTTATTTGTCTCCGATTTTCTCAAGTTATAAACATTATTTGAGATTTATTAACATTTTTATAGGTGAAGTTTTTGCATATTTTTGACTATGGTATTGTCATCAATTGTCTTATGTCTTTTACTGACAACGCAAGAAGCTTTCTCACCATTTATCGCTTACGCTGGTTTTCGGCGTACGCCATACTATCCTAACAGTCCACACGCACCATATTATGGTCCCCCTCTCCCTCCTCCTCGTCCCCCACTTTATCCTATTTTTCGTTTCAAAAAATCTCCACCTTTAAGCTCAATCCCTTTATTTCGGTCTGATAAATCATTTTTGAATCACAATCAAGGCCTGCAGTCTGTTTCCACTAATATTCTTGAATCTAGTGATCCTCATTTTGGTAAAAATAGTGGCTCAAAATCCACATTTACAAGTGAACATGAAATGAATAGTCTGATTTTCAATAAAAATGGTGCATTCGGCGCAAAAAAAGTTGATTCAAAGTTGAAAAGCATCTCCAGCAGTCAAACCATTAGCAACCTCAATAACAAGTAAGCTAATGGTGTTTATATTACATATTTGAAACTTTCAACTACTTCAGTTACTATTTGCTTCAGTTATTATTTTTACCACAATGATAAATAAATATTTACAGGCGAATAAGTCAAGTGTCACCAGTTGTACCTGATTCATTCCGTTCTTTGGTTCAACAATTTCATGATAAATAGCACTTTTTCTCCGTTATTTGATTATCATAAATATGGATTAGTTCATAAAGTTTTTGAATAAATGTCATATAAAAAAGATTAAATATTACGACTCAATCTCAATTCAATAAAAACTAAGTTAAGAATTAACATTAAGAATTATGATTGCACAACAAAATGGAACTGTTTTTAACTTTTTTGAATATTCAATTCTCGCCACAGTTAGTCATGTGTAATGTTTAAACCTTCAAAAAAAGAAACAGTAGAATCTAAATGAGTTTTTGGTATCTTCAACTACTGCATTACTTTTCTCAATTTCAATGATTATTGGTCTGTTTATTTTATGTTCTTATACTTTTTTTACAATTTAAAATATTTAGTGTGAAGCAAAATTAAATCAAAGTGATGCTAATGAAGATGCATCAAAATTCATGAAACTTCAAAATATGACCAATCCAAGATCATTACTTTCCTCTGATTTTCTTAATCTGTGATATTTTTATATTCTTTTCCAAAATCATGCTTTAAACAGTTTCATTCTTAAATGAAAAACTTTCTAAACATCTCAATTTATTAATGCATATATTACGCTCTGTGAAAAAATTTCATTTTATTTCGCTTATTCATTTCGTACAAATGGATGTATTATATGCGTTGCAGAAGCGAAGTGAATACACGTGATGACTGACTGTGAAGAAAAATTTTTTTCTTAATGCAATTTGTTTTATTTCCTACAATTTTCTGTAGTATTATCAAATATATGCAATAAAATGACCTGACAAAAGACTTCAATCAGATCGTTTGACAATAAAACGTCACTAAAAATGTTAGTCAATTTTCATTATGCATTTTCATGGCATAAATTTAAACTGTAGCTCTATTTTTCTTATTAAATGCAAGTTTTTCTATTTTCATACGAATTTCCACTTTTTTCCGCTGCTAAAACTTGGCGTTGTTTGAGCACAACATAAAGCATCGTTAAAAAACATAATAAACAAAACAAGAATATTGTGGTACCAAACAGTAAAAACTTATTCAATCTAGTCAGGCAAATCTCGACGATTGCTGATTTCTCTCCAATTCCTTGAAAATAAGGACAATTCTTCATAAGATTTTAATGTTAAAGAACTGAAACAATGTAACTTTGAAAGTGCAAAAATCATGAATTTAATAGTAAGAAAATCACAAATATTTGGATAAAAATGATCGATTAATTTTTAAAATAATGTTTTCGATTGTCAATTTCATTTCATAGAAACTGGCCTCAATTTCCCACTACATATATTTTTAAATTGTAATTGAGTCCCTTAAAATTTAAATATAATTATATTACGACATTGTTATTCATCAAAAGCAATAATAAAAATGTTTCACCTTGTTTGTTCGTTGAAAATCCACTTGAAGGTTGATTTTCAGTCATTGGGAATACCATAACACGTGCTGTTAGATCTGTTTCAGCATATTGCTTAATATTTGACTCATTGACGGGATTTAATTCGTGAACAAAGTTGTGACTGGCACGTATTTGTCTTTTTACCGATAAATCATGTGGTGACTTGCTGCCTTTTAAAAAGCTGAAATTTTTGTTTTTGAGATTTCTGAAAATCGAAAAAGTCCGTTTAAAATATCAAGTATTTGACAAACACTTACTCAAATTCTGGTGGTATCGTTGGTGGTTTAGGTGGAAGTGGTGGTGTGAAATGCAAATTTCTGCTTATTTCTTCACGTATCGTATCAATTGGTCCAAAAAATTGCTTTCCTATCTCATTGCATAACCATTAATTTATTTTCACGTTAGTTTTGAAATATAAATTAGAAATAAAGCTCTGTGATAACATTTAAATTAAATTAGTAATCACAATAATTTTGATTAAATTATTAAAATTATTGTGATTACATGAAGTTTTGGAGGGAAAATAATTTATGAAAGTAATACAAAGATTAATAAATATTTTAATGAAAGAAGAACTGTATTCTTAGATGAATTTGCCCTGTAACTACTTAGTTTCAATCTGAAATGCAGAAAGCATAATGACACAAGGATAAGATGCAGTGATTTGGGTTTTAGAGTAAACGAAGAAATCATTTAGAAAATAATAATTAATTAAATTGCATTAGCATCAAAACTTTGCACAACACAGACTGTCAAGCATTTTGAACAGTTTTGGAAATTTGCATTTAAATAAAGCTTGTTGATGCTAAATTTTTATAGATCATTGACAAGTTTATTGCATATTGTTTTGTTACTTTACTTACTTCTGGCATCAAAAATTTTAGTATGCAAATTTTACTATTAACAAAGTATAAATAATAACCTTCATCCTGTTTCAAGGGGTCATCGCGATGATCACGATCCAATGAAGGAAATTCTGCAACTGACCGCAGAGGGTATTTTGTACTTCCACAAATTGGTGGCTTGAAAGAATATATGAATAAATTTTTCTAGTATTTAAGGGCTTCAGTGTGAAGAAACAAATATTACTGCAAAAAATAATTTGAATACCAGTGACGCACAATGTAATGATAAATATACTAATACTCATAAAATAGAATTTTAACGTGGCTATCTAATTTTATAATTGTAAATTCTATTCTCTTATACGAATTGAGAATATTTGCAAGTTTTAGCTTTGTTTTGTAATCTCAATAAAATTTGCGTATTTTTTCTACTGTTCAAACTTTTTCTTGACTTTAAGCATACTAGTTTTTTAAATTTGCAAATTTTGCCCTTTTATGAAGTCGCTTTTATAATTAAAAAAACAAATTCATTTGGATTCTGAGCTTGAAGATAAGAAAGAAATATTATAAGTTAATTTAATCCCAAATTTTTATGAATTTTACAAATTTTGAGCCATACTACGCTTTTTAATTATTACGAAAAAATAAAATCTTCAGCTAAAAATAATAATCACTTACGGTTATACCATCACAACCACCATCTCCCTTAAAACACAATTGTATTGTACATGTAAAATAAAGCTGAACTTTATCAGAATATTTAAAAACTCGTGTTTCTGCATAAGCCGTTATTGTTTGGTCATCGTATTCAACGTCAGATAGCAACAAAGGATCCACCACACATCTAAATTATTTCTGACATGAAATTTTTGTTAATATCAGACACAATTTAACTAAAAAGCATGTAGTTTTACTTTTAAATTTTCCAAAAATGAAAATTCTTCATAACACAAATAATTTAATTTAAGAAATTAATGAAGGTAGTTGGAGTTTAATGCATTAAAATGATAGATGAGAAACTTGCATACTTAATTGTAATTTTAAAATAACATAAAATAACATATAAATCTCTGAAAAATAAAACAAACCCCTTATTATCAATTATTGCAACTTGCATTCCTTGGCCATCATCGACATGACATGAATGAATTAATATACCATATATGGCACTAGCTGCTGAAATCCTACTAATCTTTGCTAAATTATTTGATAAAAAATATACAATAATTTCTTTCTCCAATCTATCATTTTTAAATATTGCAGACACTTCTTCTTAACAGTATTAAAATTACACTATTTTAGCTTGTTAAACTTTTGTAATTTTAGATAAAAATTAAAATATTTCAGTTTTGGAATTGAAACTTACATAAATCACAATGCCATACGTGCCATACACGATCGCCAATATGAGCAAACTTTACGTGTGGTCCATCACGGCCTTCACGTATTTCATACGCACAAGATGGCAAAGTGAATTCTTGCTCAACTATTTGCGTCGTCAACTGACTGAATTTTATCAGATTACTCAAATCCCTTTTTCTGCCGTACATTTGCCTGCAGTGGCAGACAAAAAGTCAGCCAGCCTGCCTTACCTTGCAAATTTTCCATTTTCTTTTCCAATTTTTCATTATTCAAAAATTTATAATTCTTTCAGTAAGAAGTGTTCTTTTGGCATTGCTGTAGCCACACACAACAATACAAAAATTCTGCTAGAACTCACAGTAGTCAAATATCTTACATTCTGTGCATTACTCAGAGCTCAAATGAACTTATGAATTTGCAAAATGTTTTCTCCAAATGAAAATTAAGCAATAAGTGATAACATTTTTACGAGAACTGGAAAAATAAAAAGGAATTTTTTTCCTGAAAATAAAAATTCGAGCTTAATCATTACTTTATTTTTGACACAAATAGTAATATCAATTCGTATTATAATTGTATTAATAATTCGATGCGAGACAACTTTTCAGTCCACATTCCATTCTCGGCTTTACCTTCTTGGTGGCCATGAACAGTCAATAATTTTTTTCTGATAAAAAATTGACTGGTTGATAATAATATATTAAAAATTTTATCGGTGACTATGAGTTTAAACCTACATGGCGGTAAGAAAAACTTGTTATTTCTTTTTAATTTACTGTAATTTTAGAGCTAACAAATTCGATTACCTTACATCCATTGTGGCTTCAAGTGTTTTCACAGATTCACTAAAGAAGCACCGAATACGATATGCTCGATCAACTTCAGTTTCAAATATCTTAAAAAATATATAATTTCACAATATTAATATTTAATTTTTTTTGCAAAATTAATAGTCTTTCGTAATTTTTGCTTAGTAAATTTTGTGATAATACGCGCCATTTCATGCAAATTATTATTACGTTTCTTTTGACATGATTTAATTCCTTCTCTTACAGTAAATCTCAATATTATTCCTTGAAATTAAACTATTAACCCACCGGATGGAATGACACAATGAGGGCAAAAGTGTAGGCAACTCCACGAGGACTTAGCTGAAAATTTTAAGAATAAATTTTATTATTATCATACAAAAGAATCTTTATTTATGCTGTTTAAAATCAACAATTACATATCAATTAAGAATATTCTTTCGGGCAAGAACCATTCTGAAATTTAGTGTGACAAAATTTTAAATGAATATTAAATCTTTTTTCTATCTCAATTTCGAATATCTCATGAATTGCCATCAACAATTTGTGTAAAAAAAGCTGTGTTCTCAAGTGAACTTTTTTGCAACAGTTTTTTTTATAAAAATGATAGGTAAAAGTGTAGAAAAAATTTTGTCCATCACACGCAAAGTGCTTAAAATCACATTTGATACAATACGTATGAGCACCCCTTTCCTACGCAAAAAACATTGAAGAAAAATGTTTTTGAATTAATTATTTCACATAATGTGCTTTGTTCTGTAACGATATCAGGAAGGTATTGTGGTACAAATAAATGTTCAGTTCTTGACATTATCATACGAAAAAAGGTTATATCTATTTATACTACCGTGCGTTCACGTCGCATATTACACTCTCCAAATTTTAACGAAAATCGCAAAGTTTGATCTTTAGTTGCAGTAGCATAAGATTGCTGTTCATTATCATGATAAGCTACTACACAATTTGGATCATTACTTTCGCCCTGAAATAGAGAAAAAATAACACAACATTTGATAGGTTAAATCATTTCTTTCAAAGTATTTCTGCACTAGTTTTGGCTTGTGAAATTCTAGAAATTATCACAAAAGCTAGATCAGAATTTTGCAAATTGTTTTCGGTTTCTTCGCAGATTTTTGCTTTATTGACCTTTGAACTTACAAAGGTAAATGGTTGTGTGAAAATAGCAGAAAATCTTTGATGCCGCATTACAATAAACTTTCGAAAGTCCAGAAGTAAACAAAAGAATAAAAGTGAATAATATTCTGTTAATAACATTGAAATTGGTTAATGCAAACTATGCAAAGGAAATTAACTCTAATAATTACAGTTTATAATTTAGCTCTTCACTTTCAAATAGCTGAAGTCCTCTTATTTTCGATTAAAGTTTTATACCGTAGAGTACTCTTTACGTTTCATTGATATTTTCTTACAAAATGTATAAATAATTAATAATGCTAAGCAATTTATCTTTACTTCGGTCTTTCAGTCAAAATAATAAGTGACATTACCTGAATATATAAGCGTCCAAAAAACGGATTCTCAGTGGTTACATCAACTGTAATACTTTCCAAACCACAGTCTACATCAGGTTCCCCAACAACACTATTTTCAATAATTCTATTACTATATGTATTGTGCCAATATATCTGGAAATCAGTCCGTTGTGGTCTAGTGGTTAGGATTTGCGGCTCTCACCCGCAAGGCCCGGGTTCGATTCCCGGCAACGGAAAATCTTTGTGTCACTGTCAGGGCGTTTTATTATTGTGTCCTTATAATCATAGATGAGTTCCTTTCATATATTATCTACACATCTCTCACCACATACTTACATTCTCGTCACTTTTGTCATTTTTCGTCAGTTAATAATGAATAGCCCAAAAAATACTGTACTTTCTTCAATCTTATCTATATTTGGTAATTAGTGAAAGGTAAATAGAACTCACCATATTAATGAGCAGTGACAAAACAGAAAATCTATCTGCTCTTATTTGCATACTGCCTGAATTAACTTTAGAAGAAGTGAAGAAGCAGTCTGAGAAGATGGATTGGTTCTACTGAATATTTACTGTGAATAAAACGGAAGTTATAAATAATTCGCTTTATCTCATTCTGCTGTGAATCGTAATAACAATAATTATAATAATAAAATCATAATATAATCTGTAACTTTTGATGAAGAAAATTATGCCTGATTGGATCGTGGCATACGTAAATTGCTCAAATTCTTGTCATGAATTAAAAAAGCTTAACTGGGTTAATGGCATAATATTTTATGTATCCTCTAGTTATTATAATTCTAATTACTTTTTTTTCTCACAAATAACTGAAAAGTGCTGAAAAAGTGAAAGAAGACTGAAATAATTGTATCAATTATTGTAATGAATCGTTATTTTTTGAATTATTTTAGTTATTTAGTGTCTTCTTAGTTCATAGAATCAATTTTAGTTATTTCATTGAATATTAAATTCGGACCAAATTATTTTCTCTCAAATAACTTCATGAAGAAATTGTGGATGAATTGTTGTCACGAAACGTTTGTGAATTCAATTTTTCATTATTTTTTTTTGAGTAATTAAGTGACATTATTTTTTCAAATTTTATCACAAAACGTTTTTTGTTATAAATTGTGAGAAAGTAATGACTTTTGATTATTTAATAATTTGTATGCATATCACAGATTCGCAAGACAGTTGTACAGAACTCAAATTAAAAATTCCACAGATTAAAATGGGTCTATCAATTTTAATAATTTTGATTTATCAATTTCGATTTCATGCAGAAATATTAAATTGATATGAAAAATTCTTTAAAGTAATTTACTTTTAACATTCCAAAACTGTTCTTGCAAATTTTTCAAAATTTTCTTTAGAAGCAAATTTTTAGTTTTTCGGAAACAAACACAAAATTCTAGCATTCTCTAACATATCTTTAGCAGTTAGAAAAAACTGTTCATTAAGCTCAGTACAAAATTATTATGGGTTGTGCGTTGTGCACATTGAGATATGTTATCACAGTTTTTCAGTAAATTTTAATCAGAAATCATCATTCTCAAAAGTCATACATTGTATCATTTCCCGTTTCTCTAGTTTTTTCTTCTTGATTTCGACTGCTAAATTTAATAAATTTTCTTTTAATAAAACTGATTTATTTATGCTATACTATACTGGAATGAAGTAACATTTCGTCCCATAAGTTGTTGTGTGTAATGTTAAAATTATCACTATTGCAGTCGCTGAAAGAAATAAGTATTTTTGAAGGTAGAAATAAATGAGGACTTTTAGTGTTCTTAGAAATTACTGTAAAAGCACTATATGGCTGATTGTAAGCTATAAAGAAATATTGTTTCATAAAAGAAAAAATTAGCCTTCTTAAAAATATATTAAATTTTTGGTTCGTAAGTCCCAATAAACTTTAAAGAGTTTCCTGAACCTTAAAATTCATTACTTTTAGAGATGAATCTGGTGAATTCTGAATGCTGAATCAGTATAGAAATTGGCTATTCAAGCACTTCAGTTTTAAAATACTGTTTGAAATCTTGAACGTATTGACAGTAAGTATGAAATTCATGATTTTAGTACTCACGACGCCCCGATTTAGCAAAAATAAGTCAACAAGGATTCAATCAATATAATTCGTATTTTTCAATGATCATATTGCTTAAGTTTCGAGCCAGTATTGAAACTATTAATGTAAGCAGCTTCGCTGCATTTCATTCTAGTGTTAAGCTAAATTACAATTACAATTAATTGAAGGCAAATTTAGATGATGATTTTTTAACTGATTAATTTTTTCTGGGCATATCAATAACATTCATGTATAATATAATTCATATACAAACTAAGTTAATCAAATTTATCAGCTTCATGAATGTATCCATTGAATAATTTGCGAATAAAGTTCAGAAGCCTAATATTAAAATAATATTATTCACAGTGGTTTCTAAAAAACATACCTTACGCCTTTGGTTGAAGCATATAAATTATACTAATAAGCTCAGAAGTTTTTATATAGTTTTCAAGAAAATTTTTATTGCGTGCTTATCTCTTTGACATTAGTAATTGGTCATTAGCTACTTAATGATACTAGTAAATGAAATTAACTGACTTGCCGAGCGAAGTTTTTCATTACTACGCTGCGCTCAATTTCTTCAGCAAATAAAATCATTCTTCTTTATCAATTTTACTGATATATAGACCAGGAAGTTTACGAATTTTGATTCATCTTGAAAAGTAGTACTTATTTATATTGCTAGAAGGGATACGTTTAGTTCAGTGCTCTATTACTTATTTCATTAATAGTGAGATTCTAGCAATGATGCAGTAATATTTTCTAGCGATATCTGCTAAAGATGCTTCTTCTATGAAAGAAAGGCATGTCTTTCAAACGCTCCACACAAACAGCAATTAATGCTAGTTCTTCTAGAATTCATCTAATTAATAATGTAAATAAAGTGAGAAAAAAGCATTTTTATAGCTTTAAGTCTGATATGTCGAAGGATGCCACAAAAATTTCACTTCCTAATCTTTGCGTAATGAATGGAAGAGTGATCTGATACATTTTTTTAAACTTTTCAAATTTAGTTAAAAATTTTTGTTTTTTAAAGTGCGAAACATTTCTTTGCAATTCAAATCGAAAATATAAATTGATTGTGTTCAAAAAGAGCGGTACACAATATAGTATAGTTTGTGCAAAGTTGAAAGCGTTGATCGGTTTTTGAGAATATGTTTGTGAGGATTCTATAATCAGATTGTGTCACCAATGAGCTCGTATTTCTGCCTCTGGCAATTCTTCCAATGTTTTACTGTGATTGATTTCATACGCAATTTTCGAAAGGTTTGTGTTTGAAGCAAGCTTTTCAGCTCAAGAAAATGTCTACTCTAATGCTTGATGATTTGTCGAATTTTGAATTAATATATGTGTTTTTGCTTAGCTTTGTAACTTCTTATTCATGATCACTATTTTGTTTTGTATTAATAAAATACATTTGACCCAAAAATAAATATAATTTATTTTATTTTTACATTGCATAAAACAAAGTAGTAAGCAGAATTTTCACCTATGAAATAGCGAAATTTGTGTGACAGCTAGCTGTATAGAGAGATCAGCGCATAATTGGGTGAAATCCGTGCTTAACTTTTGAATATTACAAATCACAAAAGTAATTCATACAGTTGGCAAGAAAGCTTAAAAAATGTTTCTAGCAAACATCCTATCTAGAAATAAAAAATAAAATAAATAAACCTTGCATAATAAATTCATCCATAAGTAAAATTGCCAGAAACGAAAACGATACAAAATAATTTCAAAGCTTCTACTTTTGAATCTGTGTTAGCTTTTTCTTGTCAAACCTTTCGAAAACGTCATTAATCTCTAGCAGAAATCTGAAGTGCTGCAGAAGAGACAGAAAAGTTTAAATCGTATTAAGTCAATCGCTAAGCAAAACATCGCTAGTCACTTTTCTCTGCAGATAAAATAGTTTTGCGTTTTTGAGTACGAAAGTACAAGAATATATAATGAATTACCAGTTTGGTCATTCTGTGAAGTGATATTGAAAATGAATAATTGATTTTGACGTGTTTTGTGTCCATTTAAGTATGAACTGAAAAGAATATTTTGAGCACCTGAGATAGAAGCCATAAATAAAATAATCAGATAATAGCTTTATTTGTGTCATATTGTGAACGAAATTTGGGAATTTATAAAAATTTACGCAATATTTTCACTTTTTTAAATAAATGTTTCAGATTATGAAAAGTGAAATGAAAAGAATAAATTATTGCATCAAGTTCTACAATTAATTCACTTCCAAAGTTCTTAAATTGGTAAGGTCACATAGGTCATTAGTTTTGTTCTGATTGTTTATAAAAGATCTAATAAGGTGAAGTGTTTCGATGGCACTATAAATATACGCATATTATATTCGAGCATACAGTAATTGCTAACAATCGGTAGCAGTTTTGTTTCCAAAAACCTGAAAATTTTCTCTAACAGTCATCACTAAAGACTAAAAAAACGCACCACTGGTACATTAGCTGAAAACCAGTATTGTTCCCAGAAATCTTTGATGGTAGAAAAATTTGTATTTTTAACTGAAATCCGTAATAAGTTAGTAGTCACATAAAAACTCTCTCCTCAACTCAGATATGAAAAGAGATTAATAAATTTGAAATGTACTTTCCTTCATAATTGCAATATATCAGAATTTAAATACGAAAAATGAATCAATCTATCATCTGTTTGTTCAAATTATATTTCAATGGAAGCAAATTTTAACTTTATGCTAGTTATAAATAGTTTGCATTACTATTTTCAAGCGAAGAGCTAAAATATTTCAATATTTAGTTATGTATCTTGAAACATTTTTTGTGCTTTGTGCCATCCATACTTTGACTTTCCAAGAAATCCCATGGAAAAAGACTTATTTATTGATAGAACCATATCATAACTGATTAATTAAAGGCTTGTTAGAATCAAATCACAACTGATCAATTGAAAGCTTCTTGTAGCTGATAAAATTTCTTCTTCTAATATTTTTGCTGTTTATTCCCTAAAAGTCTACTTTTCATTCAACTATATAATTTAATATCATTGTACCTTTGTACTTGTATATTTTTTGTCATGATCTGAAAAATGCAATGATCCCTCCAAAAAAGAGTAATCCATAGATGAAAATCTCCTTTCACGGCTGACATTCGTAAACTATACATTTAATCTATCTATCAAATGAAAATGAAACTATTTTTTCCTAAGGATTTTCTTCCATAAGACGGCGATTACATGAATGAAACTGTTTTTGAGTAGCGTCTAAAAGTTGAACTATTTAATTTCACGTAGGTCAGATTTTCAAAACAAAAATCTTTATTACTATTAAGAGAAAGATTTTGTATTACTTTGTCTGAAACGCCCGCAATGACTTTTTTAATTGCTCCATTCGATACAATAGATAGTATAATAGTGTTCTTAACACCATATAAGGCAATATAGAGGTTACTCCTTCTATTTTTGATGATTCTCCCAGTAAATTGACCATAAAATCAGTCTGTATCCTTTTTATCCTTATACGAAACTTTTCAATTCTCATTTATCGTGTAATTTCAGTATTGTTCACAATAATCAAAAAAAGTTACATATGAAAAATCATTAAAAAGAACTTTGTAACGTACACTGTACCGATTGATATGGGATAAACCTTAAAGGTTGTACAAAGAAAGCAGACGATTAGTTTTATTGAATTCACAGCTTATTTGTAGCAAAAAAAGAAATGTGATATTTGTGCCAAAAACCTTCCTTTAATTTTATGTAGGCGATAAATGTTTTCACAATTTCTTCTAGTAAAAAGTTTGTCACACTGTTTTTTACTTGAAAAAATCTTAAAAGTGACCTTCAGTGACCTTTTAATCTAAAGTGCTGTCACCAATAAGAGAATATGCTTACATTCATTTCATGAGTTTGTGAGCATTATCACTATAAACTTTAAAATACATGAACATGAATGTCATCAAATTTCAGTTCGTTATTCATTCATACTTGATTTGATCTGCTTTTGTATTCACAGCAATAAAATAATGGAAAACAACAATTAAAATTTTCCAAAATTACTTGAGAAAAAGGAAAATTGATCAATGAGTGAATACTTTTTTTCAAAAAAATTAATGGATTTTATATGAAATTTTATTAACACTATAAAATATTACGAGTACTATTATTGTACGGTCAAATTACTTGCAAGTGATTTTAGTTTTTTAACTTAGTGTTCCGCTCCGCATAATAATGTGCTGATCTTTTTAACATAAAAATAGTTTTTGTTAAATGATCAGTTATAATTTTATTATTTTTACTTTATTTATTCAAAAAAAGCCAAAAATATTCACTGGTGTTTAGAGAATTACATTTTGCGAACTTGCAAAATTTTTTTCCTCAAGCTTGTGATAATGTCCGGTATGACTATTTTCGCTCTGACAAACTTTTCCTTGAAAGAATGTGCTGAATATTTAGATTATTCACTTCACATCTATCAGTTGCTAGTTAGAATCCAGCTTATAGCAAAAATAATTCTGAAATTTTTGACATTCCATCATAATCGTTCTCCAAGAAGTAAATACAAGCAGAAAAAACAGACTTCTTTTTTCTATTATTAATTATAGTTTAGTGAGTCATTTATGGAGGTACCTCTCAATACTTTGATTAATAACTGATGTAATGTACTTGAGATAATTTGTAACTCTGAAAAAATGTTTGTGATTAAAGGCTGCTTCTGACTACAGTTAATAAATATTTCGCCTATTTTGTGGATCAAAAACGCTGAAAGATTTAGTAATAGGAAATAGTTGCAATTATTTCGATCCTTTTGCAATAATTACAAATCAGTGTTACTCATAAGGAGGTAATATCTGGAAAGTATAATGATGCGTAATTTGAATTTGTATCATCTTCAGTGATGGTAATTTAATATTTGGATAATCATTCAATCATTTTGTGATATGCCTGGAAAGATTGAGTAAAAGAAACCAAAACACGGAAATACTGACATTCGATAAAATCTTAAAGTCTTCTAGCGGTTGCATTATTGTATATTTTTCGAAAGGCTGTAAGACTTTTGACATGGGAGAAGAAATAGCAAATCCATTACCATCGCCAGGAGCAGAAGATGAAGTAGAAATACCTCTTGCAGAATCTGAAAATTTATTCCATATTGCACCTACTCTTTGCAGCGAAGGTTTCATTAACTCATTTAATTATAGTAATTTACTGATAATTATCCATTAATATCCATTAGCTAGCTTGAATAAATTACTACTTTTTAATACTCCATGTCCAAGGAAATAAATACGGATATTTATGATGTAGAAAAAGTTCAAGGTTCTCCACCGTTTGGTCTTATTTATGAAAGTTTGCATTTTGACACTCATATACACCCTCCAATTTCAATTTCAATTTAATTTTATTTCGAGAAAATATAATTTCAGTTTCCACTCAAAGTTTTCATCTTTGATTTTTACACTAACCGCAAATACGATCAATAACTCAGGATTAACAATGGAAAAAGACAAATATCATGGTCAATCACTAGGTTTATTTACTAGTGGTGGTGATGTACCTGGCATGAATAGTGCTATAAGGGCTGTTGTAAGAACAAGCCTTTACTTTGGATGTCACATATACTTTATTCAAGAAGGGTATCTAGGAATGGTCCAAGGCGGTCAGTATATTAAAGAAGCGAAATGGGATTCTGTTTCAAATATTATACACAAAGGTTCATATAACTTCAGTCTTTTGATAATGCTGCAAAAACAAATTTTGCTTACAAAGTCAAGAAAATAGCACTTTTTTCATATAAAATTGCCAGCTTCAAGTAATTAGCACAAAGTCAATGGGTCATTTCTTATGAAGTGTGTATTGCTTGAAATCCATACACTTTTTAGCTGTCAAGAACGAGTTGTAAGCAAAGTAAATCGCAAAATACCACATTAATTAAAATTTTTACATAAAATGAGAAGCAGTCTAATTTCTATGAATCACTTCTCTCCAAGCAATTTTCACATTAGCTTAATTTTAAAATCTATTAAAATCTGATTTCAAATCGCTTCTTTATATTACTTTATGAATAATCTCTAAGGAATTCGTTTTAACTTTTATTAAAGAGTTCAAAGTAAGTTTTGCTTTCAACTGTAACAAATAATTAATGATTAGGTGGAACAATCATTGGTACGGCAAAATGTGACGAATTCTTGGAACGATCAGGTCGATTACAGGCAGCTAAAAATCTTGTCAAACATTCAATTAATCGATTGGTGTGTATCGGTGGAAGTGGATCATTAACGGGAGCTCACGTGCTTAGCATGGAGTGGTCTGGATTGGTTCGTGAATTAGTAGGTAAAAAAGAGATTAGCGAAAATGAAGCCAACACTTATATCACATTGCAAATCGTTGGATTAGTGGGTTCTCTCTATAATGATTTCTGTGGTACCGATATAGCGATTGGAACAGATACTGCTTTACATCGAATTGTGGAATCTGTTGATTGCATTCGATCAACAGCTCAAAGCCATCAATCTGCATGTGTTGTTGAAGTAAGTAGTTATCGTTTGCCAAAGAAATACTCGAAATTTACGTGTAAATTTTTAATGCATCTATAAATTATTTTGCAATTTCAACTTTACTGAGTACTAAAAACTCACAAACAGTTTACTATTTTAAAAATATTAGAAAATTTTGAATTATATAAAGGTCATGGGTCGAAAATGTGGTTACTTAGCACTGAGTGCAGCATTAGCTGTGGATGCGGATTTCTGCTTTATTCCCGAGTGGCCACCACCTGAAAAATGGAAAGAAATTTTGTGCAAGAAACTGAAACAAAGACGATCTGATGGTCATCGGATGAATATCGTGATAGTTGCAGAAGGTTATTGTTTGATAGATGTGAATACTTTGCAGAACCAGTTTACTAATGGTACCTGTTTTATATTGTTCATTGGGAACTTATTTTTCTTGAAAGGAAAAGTACAATATTAGAAATTTGAAATTTTTTAAGTGATGTCAACAATTCATGTCTTCAAATTGATGCAGAGAATAACTTTTTTTTAAGTAATTTTAAAAAGCTTTAATAGAAGTTTGCTTAAAAATGTTGATCGAACTATAACCTTCTACTAAGCTTTTTAAATGAAAGGAAAAAAAAATTTAAAAAAAAAATTACTTTAAAAAAAAAATTACTTGGATTAGAGTTTAACAGCAATTAAATGGTTTATATTTGGAATTTCAAAAAATGTTAGAGTAACTTTGGCAGGCGCGATTGATTCTAGTGGAGCATCAATTTCCAGTGAAGCAATCCGAGAATATATCGAAAATAAACTGCATTATGAGACAAAACTAACAGTGTTGGGTCACCTACAACGAAGCGGTAATCCATCAGCCTTTGATCGTTTGCTTGGTTGTCGAATGGGTGTTGAAGCAGTGAATGCACTAATGGAAATGAAAGAAGAATCCGAGCCACTTGTGGTTGCTATCGATGGAAATCAAATTATGCGACTGCCACTCATGCAGTGTGTGAAGAAAACAAAAGCTGTCAAGGAAGCCATGGTTAGAAAAGACTGGTCAACTGCATTAAAACTACGAGGCCGAAGTTTCCGACGTAATATTGAAATGTATCTAATAATTCTAATAGTTCATTTTTCTACGAAATCTTTAAATCAATTCAATAATTTTAACATACAAGTTATGAATAATATTTGAAATATATTTCACTTATACGAGAAACTATGTGTTGAGACATAAAAATTAATACTTCTTGCAGGTACAAAATGCTGGGCACAATCCGAAAACCTAAGGATGTGAAAACAAAAATAGCTATTGTGAATGTTGGCTCACCATCAGGTGGTATGAATGCTGCGGTAGTTGGATGCGCACGAATTGCTATTTTACAAGGATATTTGCCAGTAGGAGTGATAGAATCTGTAAATGGTTTGATTCAGGGTAAATTTGAACCGCTTGGTTGGCGTAAAGTAGCCACGTGGAGTTCAGATGGTGGTTCACATTTAGGGACGCGTAGCACACTTCCTAGCAATAAAAATATTGCTCAGATAGCAAAAAATTTTGAAAAATTTGCTATACAAGGTTTAATAATAATTGGCGGGTTTTCTGCGTTTCATATGTGTCTTTTACTGGCTCGCGCACGAAAGTCATACGAGCAATTACGTATACCAATGTGTGTTGTCCCTTGCACTATCAATAATAATATGCCAGGAACTAGTTTCACTCTTGGAGCTGACACATCTCTCAATGAAATTTGTTGCACCATTGATAAGATCAAAAAATCAGTAGTGGGTCACAAACAATATGTATTAATCGTTGAAACGATGGGAGATTATTGTGGATACTTAGCAACTTTAGCAGCTGTGATTTGTGCAGCTAATGCTGCTTACATATTTGAAGAGATATTCGATATTCAGGATCTGTTGCAAGAAATGCGAGAGATTATCACACAAACACGAAATTCTGCTCAGCAATATTTAGTAATTCGAAGCCAACGAGCCTCACCTAATTTCACCGCTGACTTCATTCGACGGTTATTTTCCGAGGAAAGTAAGGGCGTCTTTACGGCACAAGTCAATTACTTGGGACATATTCAGCAGGGTGGTAATCCATCACCCTTTGATCGTATTAATGGTTATACAATGGGTGCCAAAGTTATGACGCATCTAATTAATCAGGTTATTTTATAAAGATTATAATGTTTCGATTCTTTTTCTTTCATTTTAAATCTTGATCTAATTCTACCTGTGTATTAAATAATTGCATTTCTAAATCTGCACATGCAAAAGATTTTTCAGATATCTTTATGGAAATTTTAAATCTGAACAAATCTAAATTAGATTTGTTGTAGATGTTGGCATCTTGTTACAATTGTATTTTGGATAAATAATTATATTTATTACATCAGTGATGAATCATGCGGAAACATTTGTAGATTAAAGCATGCTCACAGGGGGAAAAATCTGATGGAACAACTGCCTCACTAATTGGTTTATTCGGACGTCGAGAAATTATGATTCCGGTAGAAGAACTTGCTGATGAAGTTGACTTTAAGCATCGCTTGCCGAAAGAACAGTGGTGGATCAGAATGAAGTCATTAATAAAGATGCTTGAACATCGAACTTAGAAAGAAGTATATGAGCGCATACAATCTTAAAGTTTGTATAAAGTGCTTTTTCCAATGCTGCTATAATAATTTATCATTTTTTTAGAACTTAGAGTTAAATTTTGAAATCGTTATTCTGTCAGGTCAAATTTCAATCATTTCTTTCTTATTTTGCTCCCAAATAATGAAGCTATCGCTTGTGAGAAGTAAAATTGTAAGGTAAGATAATTTCAGTAACCAGCAATAAAATGACAATACTCTTTAAGTTATTTGTTGATAAACACAATTTATATATATTATATTAGTATTATTAATATTGTCATGATTATTACTGCTACTGATATTTTTGAATGTTAAACTTTTCAACAATAATAAAAATTATTTTGTGCTAAAGTTGCTTTCACGCTCATAGAGTATCAGTCTTCGTCAGAGATGAACGAATTTGTTTCTTGCAGGTCATAAATACTTGAAGTTTTCATAACTATTTTTCTTATTACAAGAAGAAATAGTTTGATCTATTATTGCTTTCATGCGACATAGATAAGAAGAGAAAGAGAATTATAAACTGAAAAAAAATTGAGAAACAGAAAATTCTTATAGAAAAATATCCGAGGCGGTGATTTAACAGTGCCTACAAGAAACTCTAATTAGTAAGTCGAAAAGTAGAAAGCAGAAGGTGTTAGCATTTCTCACAATAATTCCAAATAATTCATGAGAAGAAACTTCTTTAGAAGAAACTAGCAGTTGTAAAAATTAAAGCACAGCACTCTTCATGTTTTACGTCATGCACGTAGACTGTATTGACTAGCTTTCTGGTAATTTTGCACGCTAAAAAGTGAATAATTTTGAAAAAAATTATTCGCCTTATCACTTTTTACAACTGCTAGTTTCTAGTTTTATATGTATTTTAATGAATTTTTTTCAAAATTCATTAAAATACATATAGGTAACTTGTAGTATTCTTGTTTTTATTTCATTATAATCTTTTTTAAATTCGAATTCTTCCATCGAATTTAAAACAAGAATACTCCAAGTTATTCTCTCTAAGATAAATATAATTCCCCCTTTTTTTACTATAATTTTTCTTTCACATTAATGAGATTTCAGATGATAGCACATCAACAGAAGTTATGTTTTGTACTGAGGTCCAGCTCTATTTCTTGATCGAATACTGAAATTAATATTTGAAAACATTCAATATTAATACTTGTAGTATATCTAGTATGCTATTACTGTTTTCATGTCAGTTTCAGCAGTTTGAGAGCAATTTAAAGGCTCAATCCCAACATTTAACCTCTCAATTTGTACAGTTTGTAAGGATGACGGAATGTCTCAAGAAGTAATTAAATTCTTGAGTGCAAAATTCGAATTCCTAAAGGTACAATAGAAAATTAATGTTTTCCAAGCAATATTTATAATTTTCCTTCAGAAATTCGCCTTCACACCATTGTCAATACTTATAGAAATTGGAAACGAGAAGAATCAAAGCTTGCTCGTACAAACTTTAATTGTCACCGCATTTCATAAAATGCCTAAATTTTTAGGTATTGTCAAACACCATCAGAATTTATTTAAAATTTATGAGATGAGTAAAACTAAAGTGTGATGTGTTAATGCAGTCTTATAGTGGATATTTAAGCATCAAAATATAGTATGAATATCAAAAGCAACACTTTACAGACTCATGAAATGAGATCAAATTCATCCTTAGTTTCAATTATTGGATCCATTCATTCCTTATTTTTCAGTTAGGGCTGGAGAAATATGGGTTATTGAATTTTAATAAGTTCTCACATTCTTCTTCTCTTTCACTCGTCATACTGTATGCCTTCGATATCTTTATGTCACTAGAAGATCTGGAACTTGTGTTTGCTCTACTGAACCTTAACCTCTTGAATTAGTGCTGAAAATATTGCGTCTTAACCAATCACACGTCTCAACAATTCAAAATAGTCCATCCGTTAGATTAATTATCTCTAAGAGTTACTGTTTGATGGCTATTTGCATAAATCAGTGAGAGCGCATGGTCATTCTAAGGGAAAAAGTACTGAAATAGTGAGAAGGGTGTACAACATTATTTATTAATAAATCTGCTCTTGCACTTTGACCGACGGTCATTTCATTATTTGCTTCGCAAATGTATCAGCGGAAATTTCCAGTGCATTACTGATATATTTTTGAGTGCACCTCGAAACAGTGATACCAACCGTGCAGATGGCAATGAAAAAGACATTATCTATTATGCAGATGCTAAAATAGATACTGACAGCTATTCCAGAGCTGACTGGCCGTCTGGATTTCAAATGCAGTATTTCAATTCTAGAAAATTTGCAGAAATTGAACTCCTCCTTTGTTCAAATATTATTAAACATTAAGAAAAATATATGACTATTAACTGTAAACCGAAAATGGCAGATATTTATGCCTTCTTCAAGATTTCAAAATTGCCAAAATTTCATAGTTTTTGAGTTTGCTTGTACTATTTCCTTGTAGCAGCGTCTACTTCTACAATTATGCAATGACTTTGCATGCTGCCATCTTCTGAAAATTAGTTGTTGAGATTGTGTGTGTAAGCCTCCTCAAACTATGAATTTTTATTATTAGAAGTAATCACATCAACATATTCTCAAAAACAAAACGTTGAGCATTTTGAGTACTTTTATTTTTCAAATGTTTTTTTATTCTTGAATAATGTTTGAGCCATTGTCTTCTTTAGCAAAGGTAGTTGTTGAGAGTGAAACGGCTTCTGAAATCGTTTCTAAGCTCTCATTTGATTTGTTACGATTCGCTTCTGTAGTAAAACTTTGAGTTTGCGGCACTGATTCTTCTTCAGAAGATCCACTGACTTCTTCAGAATCTGTTTCTTCCCCTACAGCATTGCTGATATCTGGTACCGTTGAGTTCTTGATGATCGAAATTATGATCTCAAATTTTGGCTTACAGAGTGGACCATATTTTGTTTTTACCAAGCAAGACATTTTTTCATAGCAGCTTGCTAATGCATTTTCAATTTCGGCAGGAAATCGGCTCTCTTCAGTAGTGCTTACATTCTACAAATGTAAAGTGTAAAGTAAAAATATCTGATAACAGATGACAAATTTTTTTAAAAGTCATTCGAATTCTGAGTGCTTAGGACTGCTTTCATGCTTGCAAAACAAAAGTTGATGGTTAGCTTAAATGAAAAAGCTAACCGAATATTCAGGAGTCGTCCCATTCCAATGGGCAGTGAAGTTATTTCCCGTCGGAAGTGCTGCGCTCCCCACAACCATTGCAAGCGCAATGAAACTGTCAAAAGATGCTACTCAACTCAAATGTAATCACTTAAAATTCATCCAAAACTTGTAACTTAATAGTACGATTACATACAAGTTGAAATCAAGTAGCAGACTTATTAAGCAGTTTAATACGAACGTTGCCTGTCAAGTTCTTTCAAAGTGATGAGTGCTTGTTTTGATTCAAATACACTTAAGGAAACTTCTGTGAGTAAAAAAAAGATGGAAAACATTGAGATATATATTTGTAGCAATCAGCTCATCTGTAATCAGTGTCAGAGCCAGCAGATCTTATAGCTGTAATATGCAACTGAGATTAAGTCGATGAGAAAGCGAGTTTCGCTCACCTGAATGTTATTGACCCTGACATGACTTTGAGTTTGCTTTTTTCACAGAAGTTGAATATCCACTTCGAAGACTCTGAAAAGTTGAAAGATAATAGAATTTTTTGAGAAAGAAAATAGAGATATAATCAAGAGAAAATCTGGAAGTAAGCAGTTATATGATACCGAATCCGAATGTTAAAAGAAATACAGAAGTTTGATAAACATGACAGTATTTGACTTAATTTTTTCTTTAAGCGACTAAAAATTAATTTTTTTGAGATCTAGACTAATCTAGTATGGATTTAGAGAACTTCACTAGCGTAACTCGAGCTAGTGAAGTTCTCTAAATCCATACTAGATTGGCTAGCACAAGCAGAAGTGACAAGTTTGGAGATGATAGGCTAGTTGATTTTCGCACATAAAGAGCGAAGTGCTAATTGTGAGGAAAGTAAGAACCATAAAATAATCTGAGTAAGTAAGCAAGAGACATTTAAGTGAAATAAGCAACTAAAATTATTACTTGAAGCAAGCAAAGTGTTGACTTGCTTGTAAAGCTAAATTTTGACTATTTAAATAGCTCCACTGATCAAAAATTAATTCAGAACAAATAGTTTTAATTTATGCGATTTATTTGCACATGAAAACATCACAGAAATAGTTGTTTTGAGTATTACAATAATTCTGACATGATCTTTGATGTCAAAACCACAGTTTTTGACTGTTTGCGCTCTACTAATGAATTAATTTTTGTGCAGCAGTTATTAGAAAAAAGCAACTAAAAATAATGGAAATTAATTTCCAAGTATTCTTTGCTCGAAGAGTTAATACAAACTTTGCTAAATACATGGGATTGCTGTCTGTTTGACGTTAGCCAGAGACAAAGGCAGAAAAAGTTATAAGGAATCTGTCATAATTCCAATTTGCAAACGTTTTATGTGCCTTGAATACATTGAATGTTTGCTAATGCTTTGAATTGGCATGCATGTGATCACTCGTCTTATATTCATCGGAATTTAATATATATATGTATATATATACATATTTGCAATATTTCAAACATATTTTATGGCATTACGCTTTTTCTGCGTACTGAATTACTAGCATTGAAAACGTGCCGTAAAAAGTTTGAATCACTCAATTCAATGACTATTGCTCGATGATTGCCAGTTACATCAAACTTCAAAATTAATATTAAGTTCTAGTAGTACGCTCGAGTTTTGAGCAAATTTCCTGAATGGATTCACGTTGTGAAGGTTTGAGTTGCGTGGCATGAAAACAAACATTAATCCGATTGCAGGAAAAGTTTTTCACTGTTCTGTATTTATTTATGCAAATTCAAGGAGCACGCGCAATATCACACGAATTCAATTACTTGTCATATGCGAGTCATCTTCACTCATATGACTTTGCAAGAATGCACATACGTGCTCATACACTTTTTTTCGATGGTTTCATGCACGTATTTAACAACAATGAATGCACCCAAAAAGCATGATAATATTGTTTACAGTCCTGTGATTTTTATCACAATTTGAATTCCGGAGCTGCAGTAGTTAAAAAAAAGCTTGAATTCTGCAGAAATTATGGAATCAGATTTCTCTGACAGAAACTGCGTGGACTGAATGCAAAATTAAAATGATTGAATTGGAAGTGAGATTATCTGATTAAGGAAGAAGTAAAGTAATGAATGTAGCAA
>UYYF01004853.1:7599-19558 GCA_900618365.1 Thelazia callipaeda
TTTTCAAAAGCAAATATTAAAAACTTTTCCAAATATAAATGACTTAAAAAAATTGACAGAGATTATATCATAATCAGTTGTGCAATGAAATTTTTAAGAGATGTTTCACGACCAGATGAAACGTCAAAACGTTTGAAGCGTGTTCGTAAAGTATTTAAAGTGCCACAACATTATGACATATCAACACTCACTACAAAAAGTTACGACTGGGCAGTTGTAATTCAAGCGAATCGTAGAATAAAAAATATACGAGGAAAAAAATGCTCCAAATTACTGCAAGGAAACTTTTTCTTGAACACTCAATTGGTTTAATTTTGAAAATAAATCTAACATTACTTCAGAGAACGGAAACTATCTTTTTGTACTAAGTGATTTGTTCTAACAAAACTTTATGATATGCGAAAGATAATGAAAGTGACAAAATATATCTATCAAAATTCAGTTTTAATTTCAATGATTTTGCATAATTTCCAAATTAGTCTTTTTTGCTTTTCAGTTACAAACTAATTCTGAGGCTAAATAATTAATATAATTAGACTGAACCACTAACCTCTAAAAGCATTGCTACAACTTTTGCAATCAATTTCGTGAAACTAAGTTAGTTCTTACTATCTTTCTTTTGGCGACGTACAAACTGTTAGTAAAAGACGGACTAATTTCTAATCTTAAATACAAATGCATACTAAAAACGATAAAGTCAGTTCAAAACCACGAGAACTCATTTCAGATTAAATGTTGACGATTATTGTAAATGCCACAAAAATTTGAATATGTCTAGCAAGATCATTTTCGAAGTAGATAGAAAATGCATTACCCAATGCTTCAATTATTTTGATTAGCATAATTACTTAGCCCAAAACTGTAGTCAGAATTGCGAATGCTCAGACTTATTTTCTAATATCAATTTTGCTAAATATTTCTCACTCGTCTTTTCTTCATAGTAACTTTAGCTTCAATTTCATATTATTTTCAATTTATCATCTATATAAATATGTATAGCTATAAAATCAGTTATTTTCAGTACTTTCTAGTATGAATATATTTGTGTAAATATTTTACTGCATTGCTAACTAACCAATCCCAAGTTTTGTCATGTTTTTGATGATTTTCGATTATTCTTATATCATACTTGCCTTATCTCCATATTGCTATCACTAAATCATTCATAAGAGTCAAACTTCTCGAAGTCAGCTTTCATTCCCGTCAAATCTTGTGAAAGAACTGAGATGCATCACGTTTTTAGTGTCAAAATCAGTCAACATTTTTTGCGGTTGAAAAAAGTGTTAGATAGTTATGAGAAATGTTTGAGTGATGTATTATGAACGTGCAGTGGAGGGAACTCTCACTGACTGCACTGTTGCCTTCTGCTCGCACGCTGAGTGTTTTGGGTTAAGTAATTAAAATTTGAACTTTCAAACAACAAAACTAATTGAATTTTATTTTATAAGTAATTGAGCAACAAATGTCATTTATCAAATAAAATGTGATTAATGTATTGCATGTCAGTTCCTGGCAAGAATAAAAGCTTTGCTCGTCGCTTTCATCTTTTTAAAACTTATTAGTTTTCTTTGAAAGGCCAATTACTCTCCAAATCTCTGTAACATAGAAGAAGCAATACAACAAACGTGTCATTTTCTTGCCAGAAATATGATACGTAATGATTCATAAAATCAATCAATAACTCAGTATCAGTGATTTTCTCGTGGAAAATTTTCGTTGATGATCGAGAAGATCGATCAGTCCTTGAGGTAATGATACCAGTAGGCAATATTAAATACACTAAATAAAGTTGGAAATAATATCGCTGATAGCTTATCAATTTGCAAAGTAACTTTTTCCTGAAACCAAAAATTGAATATTTAGAACAAAATTTTAAATTTCAATCATAAATAATAAGCGTAAATAATGGCAGTGCAATTTACACATACACTTTCTTGAAATATTTGAATAGAATGAAATTGGTAGTGAGTGCTTGTAGACAACTTTTTTTTCTTTATGGGTATATTTGAGATTATTTTTCATGGCAGAAAAATATTATTTGCAATTGATAATATGAATAATAATCGAAATAGGAAATGACCCTTTGTCGATTGAGAGTGATGAGGTCGCTTGAGGAAGGAATCGGTGAGTACGATTCTGTAACAGCAGCTGTTTCTTGCCGTAAGCAACCACAAGGACCTGCTATAGAAGCCACTGTAGCCTTGAGATGATCATTGAGACCGTAACCAGGCGGAATATAACCATAATCGTTATCACGAGCAAGACTGATCAATGCATTTTCCTCTTCGTTTACTGGTCGCCTTCTGTAATCTATCTACATTTATTAGTCATCCAAACGTGAATAGTGCTAAATAGTACCAAATTTATGATCTAATAATAATATTTTGAACATGTGTTCTTTTTAAAATATATTGTATACATTTTTTCTTTTAATTTTTTAATAATAACACATCAAACGCAATGAGAAGTACTACACTGCCACTTATGCTAATATTTTGCGATCGCTGACATTTCAAGAATTAGCGACAAGTTTTTTTTTAAAATGATATTCAAATTAGAGCGAAAAATGGGAAGAGAATGTGATTGCAATATGATGAATCTAATGTAATAAACAAAATGACCTGGTTAGTATGAAATTTGTTTCATACCGATCATGATGGGACACTGTAGGAATCGGTGCTATTTTCATACTGTCATTATCTTGATGTGCTGTTATACTAGGTGATATTTTAGATGTTACAGACTTGGGTACATCGAATTCCTCCCTGCTGAAGTAGCCAACCCACGCAAGCTCTAGTAATGAACAGAAAACGAATGTCATACAACTTAACATCCAAACGTCTATGGCCTAAAAACTTTTAATAATTACTAAATAAAATTAGATAAGTTATCATAATTATCAAACTGTTTAGCACCAAGCAATCAAAATTTAGTCTTTAAATTAAACTAAAAGTATTAATTAGTTTGATACAAAATTAACAGCAAAAATTTGTGTTTTTCAATAAAATCTTGCAACTACTGCCAAATACTTTACAGCCAAAAAGAACTACTGCTCAAGAATAACACACCTTAACATAACTAACACGTGGGAGGTTTCTGATTATATTACCGAACTGAAAAGTCATAGCAAGAAGTGAATTGACGCCTAGCATGGTTCGAGCTGGAATTGCTTTTGATCCAAGTGCAAATGAGATCCACGCTAAAGTACAGTAATTGCAATTCAGTTTATAGTAATATATGAGCAAAAGTCACTTCAAAGTACTGATATTAAAAGTACTTTCTTTCTTATTAAATTAACTTGTACTCACATTTGTTGCTTTAATCACTTCAATACTACACCATATACCGTGGGATTGCGCAGTTAAAAAAGATATTTATTGTGAAAATTATTTTTGAGTGTATTATATCAGGAATTATCACCAAACTGAGCCAGATAAATGCGTTTCTGATGCTTGTTTGCATGTGATATCAAATAATTATTCACAGAAACAATATGGTAGGATAAAAGTAACAATGTAAACGGATACAGTAAAGAAAATGAAGGGAAAGTAAGAATTATAGACACTTACATATGCATATAGTAAGATAGGTCGGAAGGTAAGCCTGCAAAATATACCATCCAGCACGACGTTTGAAATGAAATTGCATAGTTAATTCATGCCAGAAACCAGCTGGATAAGGCTACAAAATGGTTTATTTATGCTAAAATTTGTAAAAATAATTTATTATTATTTTATTGCTTAATAAAAATCTCACTATCAATAATTCACTACTACACCAACAAGTTTGCAAAGAAATTTGCATGAAAATTCATAAGAATAATTAGTAACAAAGATGGAATAGATCATGAAATGGACGAACAGCAAAACAACGCATAATTTTTAGTGTATTGAAGAAAATAAGAATAAAAATTGTTTGGAGTCAGAATGTATGAATATAAAGTAAGCATTTATGGCATAAAGAAATTTGATCATACAACTAAAAGTTGGTACCTCTGTTTTCCTGAAATTTTCAATGCCAGTGAGTTCATAATCAGCAAGTTCCATCTTTTCACGCATTTTAGAAACACCAAGTGGGGACCAGACCATTTGAACCTCGTCAGTATTATAACTAAAATGATTTGCTAAGAATTATTGAAATAATTTGAAAATAAAACACTTTTTAGAGTGTGACGACCAAAAAGTTAAACTTTGAACAGGCAAGAAAACGTCCGTGTCCAAACTTTACTTTACATCTACATACTACGGTTGAAACTTGAAAAAAAGAAATGAACAACTCACAAATTTTATGAGTTAAATTGTGAGATGAACTGTGCAAGTAAGGAGTGCTATTCTGATCTCAGTCTTGATTTTGGATTTAAATGATAAGTCTGAAGTCCATTTCGACATTCAAATATTGTATCTTATTTTGCTTATGTTAAGCACACGAAATAGCATCTCATAATGCGCCATTGCATGTCAAGGTTAAAGTTTAAGAAAAATACTACAAGGAAAATTTTGCAAAAAAAATATTCAGTGCAAGACTGACTTAAAACTTTCGAAAGTAAGCGAACAAGTGACGTTGTCGAAGGGAAATCTCGTCAAATCCATTGAACACGGGCCTGTAATATACATTATTACAGTCATTAAAATATATTAAAGCATTGGCAATTCATTTCAAATATAGCAATCAAAATTAAACTAATAATAAACCACTTTTTCAAATCAATTCAGTCATAAAAAGTAATCTGTGCTGATCTGCGTAGTGAATCATACGTATCCGATATTATCACGTATTGATTAATAATTGCAGTCATATGTAATTGTATTACAATAGAAAATATGCTTTATAATGACAACTTTTCATGATTAATCTGAGTATTATAGAAGAGTAATTTGATTTGTGAGCAAATCTACAAAGAAAGCCCTCTAAGTGGATAAGTAATTATGTAAAGAAGTAAATAAATGCATTCATTTATCAATAAATGAATGAATGGAAAGTAAAACGAAAATTAAATCAGTGGATTCTGTAATCAAAGCACAAAATTGCCCTCAAATTCCTTCTATCTTTGCTACTTCGACGAAAAAAAGAATGCAAAAAACAGACTTTTGAATTTTTCATAGCTTTTGTCAACTTTCTGCTACTGAAAAGATAAATAAAGTAATATGTGCAAAGTTCTATTTCTATTTTTCAGCTACAGTATGCTAGGCTTCTCTCGCATGACGCTGAATATCAGATTAAGCGAATTTTGAACAGTTTAAATTACTGACAGCAATTATTAGCCAATAATAGTTCATGGCAAAATAATAAACAAAATTCTCGCATATTTAAAATGTTTGATTCAAAAAAGAATTTTATGAACCTTGAAGTTTAAGCCTGTAATTAGTCCATACCGAACCATTTGCATAAATCATCAGAAAGATATTTGGGAATGGACTTCGATGGATATCTGCAGTTTTTGAGTTTATAAAGCACGAATTCGGAGTCCATAATTTTTCTAGCAGCACACTGTTCAGTGATAAATTGTACTTGCAAGGTTGCATCCACGAATAATCCAATGCTGGGTCCAACCACATTTCGCTTATGTAAATATCCAACTAAAACAGCAGTAATAATTTTGTTTTTTTTTGATAAAAAAGCATTAAAATACTGTCTAATATAAAATTAGTAATTGAAATGAAAAATGATAAAAGAATTTTGAATATTTTGAAAAGCTATTCATTTTGTTTCAATCACAATAATTTGGAAAGTGTTGTTTTTTGAATAATTATTTTCAAAAATGTGAGCTGTGAAATTTCAAGCACATTTTTGAGAATAAACAAGTTTAAGAAAGTGCTGCGATTGTAATATGCATAATTCTGAGATAAATTTTATTATTACTGATCAGTATAGTCACTGGAAAAGATCTTTTTGATAATGGAATCAATAAAATGTACTTGAAAATCTGAAGTGATATCGCTAACTGTTGTAATTTCTTGAACCCAAACTTCAACTTGCACAACAACAGAATCGCCTGGGACTTTGTGTCGATTGTATTTTTTTAGTATTGTCTCAAGAATGAATGAATCATTGGCACAGTTTTGTTGCCATTTGACCTTCTTGTTTCCCGTTCTATGCTCACTGATAAGAAGATCGGGATTTTGATCAATCCCTTTCGCTGAGTGCAGCACTGGCCTTAGGCTTCCGTACTCATCCATCTGCCAATCGTATAACCTTAGAATAATTTGAATTAATGCAAACATTAAGTTTGTATTCTTTAATCTAGATAAAACAAAGAACACTTTTAGCCTTCTAAGATTATGAACAAATAATTATTCATTAAATTATTGGCAAATAAGTATGAGCCATTGGTTTTGAAAGCAGTAATTACCTGATTAATCTGCGAATTGTGCGCGAATTTCGTCTATAAATAGTTTGCCTAAAAAATACAAATTAAACATTTACATTTTCGAAAAATTGCTAACTTTCAGTGGAAAATTTGCAATAAACTTTGAAATGCTTTGAAGTTGAACGATAAGTGTATTTGCTTGCAATAATTTCGGAATTATTTTTCGAAAAAACTTAAACTTTTTGGTCAATTCCTTCTCGATTATAACAGAAGGTTACACTTTTAAAGTCATGGCAGAGGTCAACGGTCAGATTGTGTTTTAAAATGATTGCATTTGTTGAAGGATTTGTCTTTCTTTCCCTTAGCAATTTAAATCACTTGAATAGCTTTCTATAACCTCTAGCTTTACTTCTCAATTCATTCAATTACGGACAATTCAAAAGAGAATTCTAGTGCTCTGTTCCGTTCCCTTAAAGTATCCCATCATCTTTTTCAATATTCCCAAGCAACCATTTTGTCAGTGAATAAAAATAAAAATATAAATATAGCAAGTTAGTGGCTAAATTAATACATTACGCAAGCATATATGCACATATTTGATCGTTTCAAATTTTATCAATCAATAATCAAATGGATTAGAAGTTTGCAACTGAAAAAATTGCCTCGAAAAACGCTACAAAAAGTTTGGTATAATTCACTTAACATTTGTGCATGCATGCAGACTTGTTTGTGAAGAAGTAGAAATGCAAATCAGTCCTTTGCACTCACAATCAAAAATCAAATCAAAAATTAAGCTGATTCTGACTTGTTTGACGTTACTTTTCTGAACTTAGCAAGTCAAGTAAATCTTTCAGTCTCGACTTTTTATTGGCGCATCGCAGTTCAATTCATTGCTCGCAAATAATTGCAAGTTATTACTTTCATGCACTCATCCATTTACATTTCGCCATATTTTTTATTTTAATCTGTCAAGTGCAATGCTTATCTCAATTAGCATTTCTGTAATGAATGAAAGCAAATATATTTGTTAATTAATTAATTGATTAATTAAATGTATTTTGTAGATACAATTCAGAAGCAGTTAGTTAACGAGCAAAGAATGCTCAAATTATTAAAGCAATAAGAATGAAAAGTTTAAATTAATACTGAAAATTAATTTCTTTTTCAAAGTTTTTCTACTGCGAGTATTTATTCTAATTAGATTTGTTCCCTGCACGTTTTAGAATTGGAAAAAAGAGCAAAAGTAAAGTGATACGCTCTGAGCGCAAAAAAGTAAGCAAGCAAATCGAATTTAACTCTCTCTAGTACTCTGCGAAAAGCTAAAGAGTACAGCGAGTAGTACAGCATACAAAAATTATTGCAGTACAAAATTTGCATTAAATAAAATATTATTTTTGCTTAGACACTTTGCCAAATTTTGTTTCACAAAGAGTCACAATTTATATCTATCTTTTCAGTTCTATAATGCATAATCTAATAATTTTCGACAGCACAATTTCTTTGCGCTGAAATGACAAATATATTTCTCGAAATTTTTATTCAACTTTTTCAATTCAATTTGCTTACATTCTGCAGCACTTGAAGTCATTTTTGTGATATTGTCAAACACTTCAGCAGTACTGCTACTTCTGCTTGTTTTTAGCAGTAACTCTAATACTTCACAATAACGACAACTGCAGGCAAAATGATCACTTCTGAATGTTATAACAACTGCATTATTTTACAGAAAAAAATATCTTCGAAAGTTTGTGATTTGATTTCAGATGTACTCAATTCAAATCAAATGAAGTTTACACGTGGAAATGCGAGGCTAAGTCAATTTATTCGTTAAGAGTAACTGAGCATCAACTTTTATAATTACAAATATTTAAGAATACAAACAAGAATTACAGAACTACCAATATTAGCTTAGCTGGTAATAAAATTAAAACGTGACATTGTATTAAAATTGCTCGTGTACCTAACAACAACTAAGCATTTCAGTAATCCGCACAATGTGTATTCATCCTCACGTCTGTGTGCTTAAGACTTTCTGTTTTAATACTTTTTTCGTTTCTTCACAATTGCTTTGTGCTGAAAATGCATTTAAGTAAGCTTTATTTGCAGAACTACGCATTTTTCAACTAATTTCCAGTGGGACATGACGTTATTTACGCGGAAGCTTTCTTTGTTCCTTCGATGTGAAGACGGCTAAGTGAAAATTGCTCGAACAAACGATTTTATTGAGTATTTACTTATTCAACAGTAACTTACAGCTTTAATTACTTGACCATAAGTTACTACTATTCAGCAGTAACTTATTTAACTAAAGCTATCATGAAATGATGCAAACGAAAATTGATTGAAATTCGCATGACGTATAACACTTTGTAATACTTTTGATTCCTTTTTCACTGAGAATACACGCAGATTTTATAAGTTATAGTTTTGAAAGTATAATTTCAGTAAGAAAAAGTTGTTTACCTACTTTCTCGTCACCGTATCCAACTTCCCCTGAGACAATCGTTTCTCTTCAATTTTTTATGATAAATATGGACTCTTAATAAAAGTGGAAAAATCAACTCTGTAAGTCACTAACTAACTCATATTTGTCTATTTATAATTCCAACTAATAATCATAACTCTTACCCATTTACTTACTGCTTACTTACTTGCTTACGTACGTACTCATTAGTGAAGACAATTGTGCAAACAAACAAAAGCATTGTACTGAAAATTATTTCGACTCGTACTGTTCTTTTCACTTTCTCTCATATTCAGTATAATATTTCACTGGATTTTGACTTTAGGTCAACTTGCGTTCAGCAAGAAAATCTTAAAATCTGAATAAGTTCACAAAATCGTTCACTTACAAAAGAAGATATCTAATTTTAACGATACTCAACAGTATTTTTGTTTAAACGCATACTTTCGCTTCGACAAATTTTTGATCTCAAGAACATGCAAAAGATTTTTCAAAATTTGTATTCGTCAGAGTAATACAATGAGATAACTTATGTTTTACTACTTTTTCAAATTAAAACTTCCACAAATTTTCTGTGTGACTCAATTCAACTGAATCACAATGCCTCAAATATTTTCAATCGAAATAATCAAAGTTAGAAATACAATTCACGCATAATTCTTCAGATTTGCAGCAAAATTCCATTCATTCACGTAGTGAGTAACTGTTAATCAGTTAATCAGTTAATTTTTCATCGTTAATTCTCACTAAACTTCTTAACACAAAATTCGCAAGCTTAGCACTTCAAAATGATTAAATCCGAACTTTTTCCGTCTCAATTTAGAAATAGCCAGCTTTGTGTCCAGCACACAGCTGCATGTGTATTGAGAGTTAATAATGGCAGTGTTTAAGTTTTTTTGACATACTAATAAAAAGCTATGACATATTTACATGCTCTCAAACATATGACAAGGCTTTATGATGATTTTAAGCTATATTTTCTCCAAAAGATTGATTGAAAATACTTTCTGGATGAATAAAATCGTTTACTAATTATCTATCATTGATATCTCAGTATGAAACTGATCCAATTCATGTAACCATCGCAGTTTAAGCATTCACAAATCATTGAAGCATTTATTGAATTGCACAGTTGAAAGTTATTACTTTCATTTCAAGATATAGCTAATGTTTAATTATGCAAAATGGATGTATCGCTCGCCTATGTTCGAAAAAAGCAAATAATTCCTTAACAAGCAATATATTAAATTCCTCACTACATTAATAATTAAGTTATTTTAAAAATAATACTTGCTTGAAAGTTCCTTTAAAATTGAGAAAAACTCCTCAAGAATCGCAAATTCAGCAAACACTAATTCAACCTACTTCATTAAAAGAGAAATAAGAATTAAATTAACAAAGTGGGATAAATAAACTAAAATAATAAATTGAGAATTAGTTGGTAATTGATGATAGATGTAATAATCATGATTACAACTGTAGTAACTGATAATAATAAATAGTAAGAACAGTTACCTAGACTTGATGAGGGTATTGAGAGAAATACTGATAAGAAGTAAACGTGTGAGGTAGAGCATTGAACGGTGGCGAGATTGAAAGGCCACCGAAGGATATCCCTGAATATCCTTCAAGATATTCTCGAGACTAAGCGACTAGGCTAGCAAGCTCTAGCTCAGTTTGGTCAAGCTAGCCCCATATAGAGACAGATAGGAAGATAGACTGATAGTTTTAGCTAGCAGATTGATTTGTCCTTCTGGATTTGTGCTATAAAACGAATGCTTTCTTCTCTATCCATTCCTCGCCATTTTAATCCTCCTCTGCAAGCATTTATTCAACAAGCAATATTTTTAAATCACGCTTACATTCGCAAACAGAAACATTTAAAGCACGCGTGATTCACGTTGCCTCCATATTAACAAACTTACGTCCAATATCATTCCCTGCTCTGCACCCTACACTTCTCCATTATTTTACAAATTATCCTCACTGATTCCCAATTGTACGTAAATAATATATCCATTTTATTCCCACGTTAAATGCTTGCGTTTCATATCAAAATACTTTCTTGTAAATGGCACTATCAGTAATAATTTTATTGCATGTATTTTCAGCAACCCATGAATGCTTACTTCAGTAAATTAAGAATTTTAAGATAGCTTAATTTCTTCTTTAAACGAATTTTAGAGTCGCATTACTTAAGATTAAGTGAACCAGTTACTGAATTATAACATTACTCATTGAAAAAACTACTATAATTTATTTCATTGAGAACTGGCAATAAATATGGCATTAAAGTGCTTTATCTTCTTTTCACAAATAAGCGCACCCAAAAATCTAAATTCTAAAGACCATTCCGGCCAATTTCTAGAAATAAATTTTACTAGAAGCAATGCAAATGTCATGCTTGAATATGCATACTGATCGCTTTTTTGAATATGGCTGCACAAAAAAGTGATAGCAAATACTGACTACTCATTTACTTACTTTATTCACTTACTGAACAAAATTAACTGTAGAATTCAAATAAGAGGAATGCAAGTGTAAGTGTGCAGGAATGTATTCTTAAGCTTGAAAGTATTTAATATTAGAACAGAATCAAATTAAAGCATCACTCCCCGTACTAATTTATAACCTTTTTTTCCATAAAAATTATTGAAGAGCTTTCAGCAACTTGAATATCTGGAAATTACAACTCAAACATACTGCGCAATGCGTGATGATGCGAAGACTTCATCAATCGCAGTTATATTTCAAAACTGAGCAACTTTTACTGATAGATGTTATGTAAAAGAAAGAAAGAGGCAAGTATTTTGAAGGAAACAGAAAAAATAAACAGGAGAAATTAAAATGACGAGAGATAATCTGTAAAATAAATAATTCATAAGTTTGAGATGCCGAAGCACTGAGAAAACTTTGCATAACAAAAGCGTTCGGTAATTAAAATTTATTTACGAACACCGTGAGAGATTAGGTGATATAAAATTTATTATAGAACTGCACACTCCACATCTAATACTGAACGTAATATAACTTTTGAGCATAAAATTTTTATATAATGAGTCAATAAAACTAAGTGAGATCATATTAGTTTGCTTTCTTCCGACAATGTGAAAAAGTGTAGGCAAGAATTTTTTCGCTTTAACTATTTAAAATGGAATGAATTGGAATACATATATATATATATATAT
>UYYF01004854.1:3325-27826 GCA_900618365.1 Thelazia callipaeda
TTTTTTACCTTGGTAGAAAATACTTATACATCTGAATGAGCAATTTTTGAGAAAAAAATATCAGAGAAGAAATATCTTCAAGTTATCATTATTTTTTTATAATTTATTAACATTAATAATAACAATATTAATTTTGATAACAATATTAATGTTAATAAAAAATAAATTCATTTGATTCTTCATTTTGAATTGTCTAAAATCATAGCAATACTGATAACTTATTTTTGAAAATATATAGTTGATATTTTTTTACTTTTTCAATGAATTTATCATATATTATATCACAATTATTTCAAATTGCATAGTTCGTCACCAATTTCCTTCATGTGTACATTGGTGTTTCAAATTTTACTATCATTATCATTATCCAAATTATATTAGTTCATTACTTACAATAGTAGCCGTTTATAATGCTATTTTCATATTAATTGTGGTGCAATAGTTAAAACTCCAAATAATCATAATATCACTGCGGTTATCTGAAGAGTTGAAAATATACGACTTTAGTTTACATTTACAACAGTTATAATTATGTATAACTGTTAATAGCACTGAATAACTATAACAACAATATCATTATTATTCTCATTATTATCACTGTTATCATTGCTTTCAGGATATTAATACTCACCACTGCATCTATAACAATTAATTATGAATAAGAAAAATTCGTATTACAATCAAATAATTTTATGCGTTTGTGTTCAATTCGAAGTCATTAAACTGAATAATGCTTTTTTTCTTAAATATTGCAATAATATACAAAATTTCTACCAAAATTTCTATTTACTATACTATATTATTTACTATATCATTAAGCAATTTTGAATATTTGTTTTTTGCAGATTTATTTGAAACGTTTTGTTTCAAATTAAACTAATCCTAGTAGCATACTTCGCTAGATGTATCGCAACGAACCTCTGATGAATTAGTTTGATATGAACAAACCACTAGCTAGTAATCATTTTTTGCTTTCATTTCTATCAGATTTTGGTGCAGTTTGTCAGAAAATCAGTTTAACTTTCTCTACTGTGAACTTATTTTAATACAAAAAAAAAACTTTTTTAAAGTGTTATTTTCTTACTTAATAATTTGGAATTTTTTATAATTAACTGGATTGCTGTGTATTTATATAAGCTTCTAATCGCATAAGATTTTATTTCGTCTTTCAGGGGTAATTAAATATGATCAAGTTTCATCAGGAACCGTTTTTGAATACATTTAAGGTTTCGTTTCTACTCTTTCTATTTTTATAATACGAATTTTCAAATTATGTCAGTTAAAGTTTTTTTTTTTAATTTAAATTAAAGTATTATTAAGTTTTGTGAAGTGCCTTGTAAAATACAATAGTTTTTTTCTCTTATTCACAAATAAATATCGCAAAGATTATTTGTGCAGGGTCTTTTGTAGATTTTGACATTTTGAAATATATAGTGCAGTTAGTCAGCTTTTTATTTAGTGCAAAATATCATAGACAAAACCGATTTCAACCATTTATTGTGTAATACAGTTAGTAGTTTGTTCTTATGAAGCTTTACAGGTTTTCAAGTCTATTTTGCGGAACTTGAGTTTAAAAGAGTACCAAGGTATAACGTTGCTTAAACAAGCTGGAATACCTGTACCACCTTTTTATGTTTCTCAGAGTGCAGACAATCTATACGAAGATGCTAGAAAACTTGGTTAGTTAAAGAGTTCAGCTGTTCTGGTTTATAGTATTGTACACAGTTTTAAAGAAAATTGTTGATCTAATTTACTCTTATACGGAAATAGACAATTAGTACATTAAACTATTATATAATAATATCTGAAATCGAAAAATATTACTTTTTTGATGAGGAAATAGGGGTAAGATTTTAAGGTAAGCTTTGTTTTTCTTGCACCAGAAAAGCATTCATTAGTATATAACAAGCTGGTAATCATGTCAAATCGTAGTCAGTATGAACTCAACGATATTATTTTAATTAGATTGTAGCGACTTTGTTGTGAAAGCTCAAGTATTGACTGGTGGACGAGGAAAAGGATATTTTAGTTCTGGTTTACAAGGTGGAGTACAAATCGTTTGTTCGTAAGTCTTTTTTCATTTCGTTATTATGAAAAAGTATGCGTAAATTGAATGTTAACATTTTTGAAATAATAGTGTTTGAAGTATGTAAAACCTTCAAAAATTGCAGACCAGAAGAAGTACGCGAGAAGGCTACGTTGATGTTGGGCTCAAAACTTTTTACCAAGCAAACAGGTGCACAAGGTAAACTTTGTAAAGAAGTAATGGTTTGTAAACGATTATTCAGTCGTAGGGAATATTATTTCTCCATTACAATGGATCGACTTTCTGGGGTAAAATATTTGATGTCAACATTATTGTTCTTTTTTTGTTACTTCCCGCAGTTAAATCAAGTGTTTCATTTTTGTGTTGGTTGAAGCACATACTAGGTTTTCTTTGATCAATGTATTCGGGCTACTGTGTATTTCTAAATAAGCCGTCATTTTAGTTCTAATGTTTTACATTACTATCCGCCTTATGTTTGTTTAACTTCAGTCATTTCATGAGGTGCATTAATTATTGCAGGTCCCTGTAGCAATAGATTCCATCACATTGTGGTTTTAATATCGAGAGAACTAGCTGCCAATGAAAAAATCATGTGTTGTTACAGGGTCTTGTGGCAATAGGTTCATCAAAAGGCGGTGTTAATATCGAAGAAGTAGCTGCTACTGATCCTATGGCCATCATGAAGTGTTCTATTGATATACTCAAGGGCATGACAGATGAGGAAGCGGCTCATCTAGCGGAGCAAATGGGGTTTAAAGTATTTTTCGCATCCTTACAGTTTTAAAACGCTTAAACACCATCCGTCTCGTGTCAAAAATTTTAGCACAAAAAAAAATTAAAACTGGGCCGTATTTCATGTATAGCTTTCATCTATTCGTATTTGCTTCGCACATATGCATTTATAGATATTTTGAGCTATTGATTTTAGAATAACTGCAAAGAACAGGCAATAGATATTTTTAAAAAGCTCTACAATCTATTCATCAAATATGACGCGAAGTTGATTGAGATCAATCCGATCGCAGAAGACATCCATGGAGACCGTTAGTTGATCTTATTATACTAGAATTTTTAGTTTATAAGTTGTTTTTGCTAGAGTTTGTTTTTTATTTGTAAAAAACTAGATTTCAATTGTTTTTTTTTAAGAAAACACGTACTTTAAGTAATATCGTACTATCTGATCAGGTAAAATAAATGAAAACAAATTAAAAACTCAAAAAACTGTTGAAGTTTTTTGATTATCGTTCAACTGATAATATTTAATGGAAATTTGTAGCTCAAATTCTATTTATTTGCAGTTTATTGCTTGGACTGTAAACTCAATGTTGATTCTAATGCGAAATATCGGCAGAAGGAACTATATGCTATGGAAGACAGGCATCTACAAGATTATCTAGAAGCGCGTGCAGCTAAAGCAAATCTCAATTATATCAAACTAGATGGCAACATTGGTTGTATGGGTGAATTTTGAAGTTATTGTATTCAAGATTAGAGTACCTTTTTTTTCACAAATGTACATGTTTAAGAACTCAACCAAACATTTTGTACAATTTCAGTAAATGGAGCAGGATTAGCTATGGCAACAATGGATATCATTAAACTTCATGGTGGTGAGCCAGCTAATTTTCTAGATGTTGGAGGAGGTGCTACAGTCGAGCAAGTTACAGAAGCATTTCGGATTATCACAGCTGATAAAGATAAGGTGGCCAAAACTAGTATCCTGTTTTAGTATATATGACTAAAGTAAAATAGTTTGTCGCATAAATATACATTTATAGAAGACTGGAAAATATTAGCATTAATTGGCGTTTAGGCGTTGATTTTTTGTTCTAGGTTAATGCAATCCTTGTCAACATTTTTGGTGGTATAATGCGTTGTGATATCATCGCACAGGGCATGATCAGTGCTGTGAAAGAGCTCAGTCTAAAAATTCCTGTTGTTGTTCGTCTTCAAGGTATGTTTTTAAAATTTTTCTGAGAGAGGAATATGTTAAAACTTCTTGTTGATTAACGTTGAAATTGAATGCTTCTACAAGACTTAAGATGTAAACAAACAGACTTTTCAGGCGTTCATGTAGAAGATGCTAAAGCCTTGATTGCACATTCTGAACTGCGAATGCTTGCTTGTGATAATTTAGATGATGCTGCAAAGATGTCAGTAAAATTGTCGCAAATTGTAGGGTTAGCACGTTCAGCATCAGTTGACGTTAACTTTGAATTGTCTATTTAAAATGAAGTTTTGTGCAATTAACATACAAATATGTAAACACTTGTGACGCAGTTGTCGTCTTATCGTTATTTGTCTTTTAAAATATCCGGTGTGACTGTTAGAATTGTTCATATAGTTTGTGCTTGTGATAATTTAGATGATGCTGCGAAGATGTCACTAATGTAGTCTATGATTTTTAAGTGAATAAAGTAAAGTTAGCGTTTTTAACAATAGCAGCAGCTTAATTGTTGATTTCAAAAACCTTTTGATTAACAGCTTTAGGTTTATCTAATACATCTATAAACAGCCGGTTGCAGAATACTTGACATGATTATTTATTGGACATTTCTGTATCTCTCTGGTCTATGTTGTTTTGTTAGCCGTTCGTCCGAAGTTTTTTCAAAATTCATTTCGTAAGAATAATATGTTCCATGTTTTTTCAAATAAAACCAAAAGTAAGAAAGTTGCTAACGCTAAAACATCAAGTGACATGTAATGCATTAAAACAAAGTGACACAAACACGTATAGCTTGCGGTGTCTCATAAATATTACTTTCCAGAATTACTTATCTCCGTTCGTTTTTCGTGTTCAGTTGTTTCTTAATCATTTATACCTCACTGTCATCTCGATAAGCATTTTAGATTGTATGTTTGTGGAATATCAGAGACTTATTAATAATAACGCGTTTAGTATTATCGCAGGAAACAATCTCATTGATTTATGAAAGGTATGATTAAGTGTAAATGTTATTACATTACTTCGTTTGACTTTCATTCTTCTAAAGCGTGTTATTCCGAATACTTGGCTCAGTTTGACTCTTAATTCATATTGAATATTCGTTGCAAAGTATTTAGTTGGCTTGTTTTTTTCATAAATTACCTAAATTTTCATTGACAAAATTAATCTCACGAAGAAAGTTGGAAAAAAATTAGCAAATTTTAGTATCTCAATAACTGATGCCAATAAATTGGCGTCAATACTAGGATGACTCATGTTTTTAATGACGGACGGAATGGTAGTATATGCTTCCAAACTAATATCCAATTATTTTTAAGTCCCTGATGTGCAAAATTCCTTTGCAGCACTAGAAAATTTATTAGAATGCTTCGCTTTATCAAGTTTTGTTTAGGATAGATATTTTTCTGTTGATTTATCAGTTAATATAATTTAAAACAAACTATCAGTTTCAGGTTTCTTGCATCTCATAAGCATCCATCGATTAAAATTTTTTCGAGGTTTGTAGATTAGTCTTTTCAACTGTTCCAATTTAGTCCAGTAAAGTAATGTTTCATTTGATTCGTTCTTGCCTCCAGCTATACATTTATTAAATATGCAATATTTGAGTAAGTAACAGGGACTTCAAAGAAAATTTCAATAAACGAAGTGTTACTACATGATTTTAGAGGTTACAGAAATCTGAATTTTATAGTTAATATGTATTTATATGTACTGAAATTTATATTGAACTGTAAGCATATTATGCTCTGTAAAATCATTTCTTCGCTTCATTAAAAAAAATTTTCAGGATTGGCAAACATGGCGACGTTAATTATAAGACAGGGCATTGACACAAATTTGCAGTTATCAAAAGGTACTCAAGTTTTGCTAGTGGGTAAAACAAGTCATCTGAAAAATATTGAATATGAGCATGGTCTCGAAGCAAAATTATCTGGTCTCGTCAGCCAGAAATTATGGCAATCAGCATTAGAACTCTCGACAAAGGATAGTTCAGTAGCGGTTCCACTTTATCTGAATCTTGCCACTGTATGTTCGATCACAAATTTATAGTTTTTCCTCTTTCTTTTGAATATTATGCATCATGATTTAAAAGACTTGGAATATTTCTGAAAGTACTGTTTTATTGGTTTTATAATATCATGTAATGAAATTTTTTTAAACTGTGTTATGATTTTATGCCGTAATATTATAAATTATTTTATTCTTGTTGATAGTTAGGGATTAGGTTTTTGATGAAAAAAGCAATGAATGAGCAGTTTTCACTTAAAAGTTAAAGAGTCTCTATCACAGCAGTTGAAAAATTGCTGATGTAACATCTGTTAAATGGAATCTCACAAACGATTTGAGATCTTAGAATAATATAATCATAATAATTGATTGTAGAGTAGGTTTTTTTTCCATGCTTTGTGTTTGTGACTAATTTTAATTAAAGGTTATTGCTTTGGCGGAAGATTGCAGTCGACATAATGCTCCTTCAAATTGCTTATCAATTTTGAAAGAAGTAAAAAAAATAGGACACCCAGATAATGTCAAAGTTAGCACCGTCATTCTGTTTTTGAATCTGCTCTAAGATTGATTTGTCTGAATTGACTAAATTTCAATTAATTATTGAAGTTTACATTATAAAACATATTTCAATTCTCTTTACAGAATTATATTTCAGAATGTATCTGTCGTTGTTTATGCAAAGTTAGAAGATGTGTCTGCAAGTATAGTTGCAGTATCACGTTGTTATCCTCTATATAGTCGATCGACCAAAAATTCAAAAAGTTTAACAAATATACAAGTTGAAGTTGTTGTTACTGATGGAAAGGTTTTTTTTTTCCACTGAAAATTTTTTCTCCATTTTTTTGTTTGTTTTCGAGCTTACTCTCCTTAGTGTACTGAAGTTTGATAATAATTTTTGCATATAGATTTTAACATCATATTGGGAGATTTTTAATTGACACAGCATACTCATTTCTACATATATGATCATTTTTACAATTCGGAATATTAAGTATTAAATGAAATTAAGTAGTCTGAGTAGCTGCCAAACTAAGCATCTATTTCGTTTGTTAATCATTTTTATATGGCAGTTGGATAATCGTGACCTGCTGTTCCTGCAAACGTTGACAGAATCAGTTCGAAACACTGCTCGTTTAACCGATATGCCATACAGTGAGCTCAATACAGAACAGTTCACTGAAGAAGCTACGAAACTAATATCTGAACTCTCGAACGTAAAAAGTACAATAATTAAGGTAAAATGTTGTTATCTTTTTCAGCAGTATTCAGTTACTCTGCACTTTGATTACAAGATTTTTGTCAAGTTATAGTAGCTAAAAATGATCTATTAATCGATAGAATAAAAAAAATTATCGCAAATGATGTCCTATAAGTTGAAACTGAGTGTTGAGATTTCTTAGAAATTTAGGGTCACGATTTACAAGAACAAGGCTTTGGTGGAATATATAACGTTGGTAAAGCATCATCTTTTCCTCCAGTTTTTGCATGCTTCAGTTATACACCAAATAATGCTACAAAGACATACGCATTGGTTGGGAAGGGTATTGTTTATGATACAGGAGGTATGCAGATCAAGACAAAAACTGGGATGCCCGGTATTAATTATTTTTATTAAATTTCGGTACCATATTAAAAATTCTAAATCTTATATGTTCTTTCACACTTCAATATGTAGATTTTAATTGGGATTGAATAGTAGTAAATAGTACTAGTTTTTCCGATTAGCTGCTATCTTTCACCAAACAACTCGTAAGTATTAAATAAAAATCATTTGCATGTGATGAAGTACTTTATCGTGGCTTTGAAACCAGAATTCTTGTGCGAGAACGGTGAAGTCGAGTTTGTTATAATCGCCCACTTAATACAAAATATTTTTAGTGAAATATACCGATATTTTGTTGACCTAAACAAGATTCTTGATAGCTACTAAAATTTCTTTCTTTTTTAAAACTGTCAATCATTTTGCAAAGATGAATTGATTTGGTAACAGTTTTTCGCAGGTATGAAATCTGATATGGGCGGTGCAGCTGGTTTACTTTGTTCATTCCATACATTAGTCAAATTGGGATTTAAACAAAATCTGCACTGTTTATTATGTATTGCAGATAACGCTGTTTCAAATATAGCAAAGTAATGTTTTCTTGAAATATAATAAAATAATTTAAAGTGAACGGGAAAAAAGTTTTCAGCAGTCTGAGCCCGTTTAAAAAAGTTGAATCAGATATTAAAATTTTTTTGGTAACATTTTATTTCCTCCTTATTATCTTCTGAAAAAAAAAACTGTTTTTTTCAGTCGTCCGGATGATATAATAACGATGTTAAGTGGCAAGACAGTTGAAATACAAAACACTGATGCAGAAGGTCGTTTAGTACTAGCTGATGGTGTATATTATGCAAAAAATGTGCTTAAGGTTTGTTTACTTACTTTATTGTTAACTTGCATGAAGCATCATATAAAGACTCTTCAGATTTAGATTGTTACTTGAATAAAGTTGCACAAGATTTATAAATTTTCTAAACCAGCATATTAAAACCTTCATAAATAGATCCTCATTACAAACCAGTTACAGGCAGTAATGGTACTTGAAGAAGTGAAATAACATTTTCGTTTTTTAATTGTATAATGAGAATTTATGATTATTGAATTTCATGCTGATACAATTATTGATATGGCAACTTTAACTGGTGCTCAAGCATATGCAACTGGAAAAGTTCATGCTGCAGTACTTACTAATAGCGATAAGTGGGAGGATCTTATATGCAAAGCTGGTAGAGCTAGCGGTGATCTTGTGCATCCATTACCATTTTGTCCAGATATACATTTCAATGATCTTAAGAGTCCTGTCGCTGATATGCGTAATTCGACATTCGGTAAAATGCAGGTTCGAATCATATTTGATTTGTAATAAGTAAGATTACAGTAACATAAGCGATTTAGCATCTATATTTCTTTGAATAAAAGCTAGTAATAATATTATGCGCCAATAAATGAATTAAATTCTAGAATTAAAATCCATTTCATTTTGTCCTTTCACCTCGTGATAAATTGTTTATTAAGTTACAGGCATATTTATTTTAGGTTTTAGGAATAAGATAGAAATACATCACGCCTCTTGAAATTTAAAAAGTAATGTTCAGGGTCCATCAAGCTCAGTCGCAGGTCTCTTCATTGGGTCGCATATCGATTTTGGAAATGGTCTAAATTGGATACACCTCGACATAGCCTCAACAGTAGAAAATTCCGATCGAGCAACAGGTTATGGTCCAGCACTAATCTGTGCTGCACTTGCTGCTGATCTGGATATTCCAGTACTAAAAAGTCTGCACCTGTGATTTATCGTATTGAAAACACATGTATTTTTTTATTTATTAATCGCTGTCGTTGTAATAGGTTCAAGCTCTCATGTTTTTGTTGTAATTTGTATTAGTGTCTTGTGTACTGCTTTAACAGTAAAAGTTCTTTGCTAATAACATGTTGAATTCTAAATATTCAAAATAGAAGAGTGAAAAATTAAATTTTGTAGTATTTTCGTTATGCTGTCATGTGTTGCAAAATAAATCCACATAATCGAAAGACTATTTCTTTCAGGATCAAATTAGGACTGATTAGTAAACGTTGATTTGTTTTTTTGGATGGGGTACTAGCCGTGTGAAGTGAATTACTATCACGTCTTGAGGATTTAATTGTCCGTAATAGAATACATTGTTCATTTGAATAGACCGAAGAATATCTGAGGCTTTAGATTAACTGTACAAGAAACTCCTCAAATTGAAGTCGTTGATTATGAAGAGGTGTTTATGCGAAAGGTTCTTGTAATGTTAGAAGGTAATATCTAAAAATGAACTGATTAACTATAGGTAATAACGCATTGTGAGGTGATTTTAATGGACATAATAACAGCAAGTGGCGTTTGAGTAAATTGTGTGATTATTTTTTGCTTATTCTTCAATTACCACTATTGAAACAAGTATCCAGAATGTATGATAAATTTAATTTTATTAGCAAACTTTTATGGCTGCCAAAAATGCCAAATTTTTAGATTCATTATCAGATCTTTAGGGATTTTTCAACTAATAGCGAGTATATGCAAAAGTGATTTAATCTAATTAGAATTGGTTTTTTCTTGTTTTTCAAGACTTAGTCTGAAAGTAGTTTCAAGTAAAATACGACTACCTTATAATATTAGCATATTTATTCGCAACTAATCAAAGATGCAAATTTTTAATTCTGAGTGAAATATCTGATAATCATTTTGTTCTATTCCTGTGTTTGTTTGGTTATTGCAGAATCAAAATGAAGAAAATGAAAAGTTTAAAGCTAAGGTTTTAGATTTTTAGTTAGTTTATACTAGTTGCTAGAAATCTCCTTAAGCCATTAATAGTAAAAGTAAGTATTCTATATAACTATATCCATTACTTACAAGGATCAGCAAGAAAGAATAAAGTTTATAACATATTCAAATCAAAAAGTACTATCTTCAAATTATTACAATAAATAGTGAGAATTAGTATCGAATTTGTACAGAATAGAGATCAGTCACCAAAAAATTTGCGCAATTTCAGATGCAATTTTTAATAATTTTATATACATCACAACATTTTATTAATTTCCTGAAAAGTAATTTACTTAATTATTAAAGTAATTGCACTTTATGAAATTATACTATATCTATACTTATTCTAGAAACTTGTGCCATAAATAACAGACGAAAATAGAAAAAAGATTAGCATGTCTTTTGATCTTAAAAATTTTTTTGACCTATAACCCTTGCCATCTACAGATAAGTTTAGCATGAATTTGTATATTTGACTTCCAAAATACTATATTTTTAAGTCTCAGACTTCAAAACATCAGTAAAATTGCACATAGTAAGTACGCCTACGTCGTATCATACATAACATAACGAACATATACAGTAGAGAAGCCAGTAGGATAATCATCATAGATGTTATAAACCATGAATATTCGTTGTGATAAGCTGTAAATATTTTGTGTTAATATTATCTTGAGTAATTATTGAATTTATTTAGAGTGCCAATGAAGTACGAGTATATAAAGACTGTAGTAAAGATTTAATATAATTTCTAAAATAGTTGATTAATTTTGAGCAAAGAATAATTAAGTAAACTATTAAAAGATTACTAGCAATTAATAAAATATTATGAGTCAAATACGACAAAAAATAGGTTTATTATGATTTTATAAGTAGTTTAAGTTCAGTGATTAATTAAAAGGCGTAACCTTTGACCGCTTTTTATTACTATAAAAAAATAAATTAAAAAAGCTTTGATGGCTGAATGTAAACATTAAACTTTTGCAAGCAAGAATTCCCTTAACTTATAGTAATACCACAACTTATGCCTTCTATTATCATCCTAATTTTGAATCTAAATTCTGACCAAGTTAAAGTAAATATATGAAAAATAATTAATAAGATTAAAATTAATACGAAAAATACACATTACCTGGCCTGATAGTGTTATGTGTAAGATGTAACGGAAGCAGCGCTGATAATTCTTGATAACGCCTTTGATAATTATTACCACTATCAGTATTGACGTTTGTTGATGAAAAATATGGAATAAAAATATACGGAGAAGGCATAATATCTCAAAAAATTATGAAGGGTCAAAGTTTACTGATAAAATCTGTTTAATAAATAATCAATTTTATCAGTACAGTTTTATTTTGCATAAAAAGCGTAAATGTAATACAAATGCAATAGGGAACAAAGCAAATATAAACACTCAAACATTATTAATTGCTTATGTGCATACTAGTGGGTTTAGGTTTAAAATTCGATATAAAAACAAACAAAACAAAAATGCTAGTACCAAAAAAAGTTTGTATGCTTAGCAAGCCTAAGCCTAAGACTTAGCCTAAGCTAATTCTCTGCAGACTAAGTAAGTCTTGTTAATATTTATTATTTTGTTTTACAATCAAATATAAATTCAAAGTAACTGCGCCATGTAAATTGTATGCAGTGGTAAATGGTTTAGTCTTACATGATTTGAATTGTTTGATTAAAAGCATAAGTCTTTATCATATCATAGCTAAGCTAATAGACAGAAAGTATTTAATCTCGATTTTAGCTTTTTAGTCAAACTTGTAGCTTTTACTGAAATCTCATGGGTATAAATTCATGGATGCATGAATAAATCTGCATAAGTTGAGAATTATTTTATTTAACACAAAGAACTTATAGTTTTATCAGAATAAATAAGAAAGAATTAAAGGAGGGAAAAAAAGATTTATTATTTTTTCAGAACAGAAAGAATTCATCATTTTTACTCAAGGAATTAATTGAAATTGATAATAAATAACCGAAAGAAGCATTCTAAGATTAGTCAAGTAAAAGTGTTAGCAACGTAGTTTAGATTTTAAATTATGCTTTCAACAATAATTATGAATAAAAAATAATCACAGCCGTTAAAATTTTCACTTTCTGAAGCAAAAAAATAGAAAATAAAGAATCTCCAGACTTTTTTAGTGATGAATGTGAAAGACTCAAACTTGAAAGTAGCATAAATTAATATCTTGTCTTTAAAATACTTTTTTTTTTGCTTAGATTACTTAAGCATAAATGAATATGTATCCTAAATTATGATAAATTATTTATAGTTTAATCAAGTTCATTAATATTTCTTATTTATCATTTATTCATATTAACTTGTGGCTAATGCTCGCAAGTCTAATTTTTTGTCCCAACTAACTTAATTTAAATTTATTTATAAACTTTGATGTAAGATTTGAATTGTTAAATACTGTGCAATTCATTACCATTTTTGTGAACTATTTTGAACTTACTAATATCAATCATATTTTTTTTAACTATTCTTTTTATCACAAAAAAATAACTCAAAAATTAGAGCTTTTTTAGAAGAAAATTTCATTTACTTTCTTGAAATTACATTCTATTTCAATTTCACTATATATGCGAAATTAGCAAGCTAAGGAATTACATAAAGCAATCAAAATAGCATTAACTTGTAGTTCTGTCTTACTTCTCCTCATATTTAATCAAATATTTTTCTGCTAATTTAATCAACTAAAATCAAAATTGCCGTGATCAATATGCAAATGAGATGTTGTAAATAATATGCAAATGAGCTCACAAGTTTAACATAGATATTTTGCATTTGTACATTCATTAACAGAATGTTCTACAAATTAGTAGCTATTGAGTTCAATATTGTTTAAGACCTTGAAAATGTGTTTTAAATCGTTGAGCCACTGAAATATTATACAAATACAAAATAAATTTTATTAAGAGAATTTAACCATTTATTAAACTTTTATTCTTTTTTTTGAAGGTTAAACTTGCTTACTGCGCACAATTATGCGTTTATATTCCGGATTAGCCAGCAAGAAATGAGATGATTTATTTTATGTGCTAATATAATATCTAGTTACTTATGATTGTAGGGAAAAAACAGGGTCAGAGATAACGAAAAATTTTTAAGATCAAAAATAAAAACAAATAATTAAATTATTTTGGTCAATAATTATTTGGTCAATAACACTATTTTGGTCAATTATTTTCAATAAAATATTTTTTTCAACAAAAAAAAATTAAAAAATTTTACAAGGAATTACTAAATAAAAGATAGAGAACATGAACAACACAAATCCAGAGACTATGCTGTTAAAGCTGTATAGCTGGATTTATTTTCAACAGTTAGCCACACCAATAAAATTTTATAAAGTCTTGAGATTAATGAAAAAGTAGCCTCAAAAAGTCAATGAACTATCTCGTATTTATGATTATTATTGAATTACTGGTCACTATGGATATAGAAAGACTGACTTTTGCAGTTTTTAATTTTAAATAGATGAAAAAAAAAAGGAATCTAACATATGTTTGTGGAAATTAAATATAAATTGCACAATTATGCAAAGCAAATAACTTTAATTTGTTTTTAAATTCATTTTGTGATTTAAAAAAATATTAATAACAGTGACAAAAATGAGCTATTTCAAAATTATTTAAACAATACATATGCACAATTACTAATAATTTGAATGGCATAATATTATTAAGCTAACTTAAAAAACAAACATTAGAAATGTAATATTTATTAAAAATACTTGGAAATTTTCTCAATTTTTGTACATTTTTATACAAATTTACACTAAATAATAAAGTATCACTCTATCTTTTATTTTTATTTTCATTTCCAAAACGTATTAACAAAGTGTAACAACATATTTTTGACCCGAACTTAATAAAAAATGCAGCTGTTGAGAGTTAGAATTTTTACAACAATACATATGCACAAAATAGTTTAACAGAATGATCAAAATTATTAATAATATTACAGAACATGCTAAAATTATTAATAACACTGAGGTTAAGGGATGTATCGTTTGCATCTGAACAATAACTTCAGCAGAAGCATCACGTCCGATCAAATCGTAATTGATCAATTTAATCAAATATTCGCAATTGGTTTGCTTTTTCAGTTGTATTGTTGTTTTTCTTAAATTCTAAAAATGTTTAAAATAGAATTATAATTTAAAACTTTTATAAATTAAAAAGTTATTATAGCTTTTACAAATATAAACTTTGCATAAATTAAAGAAATAAATAAAATTAATTTCGATTAAAATTTTGTAATTACATTATTTTTGTCAGTAGTTTGCGAAATTCTTCATAAACTTCAATTTCAGTAAAAGAAAACAATACAAGATTTATAAACAAAGAAACTATAATGAATCAAAATTTAATTATGTTATAATTTAAGATTACTGTGAATTTTCTAGGAAATCACATATGTTAATTACATGCGCGTAGAAATGCAAATAAATGTCAAATATACAAGAATAAAATTTGCATAATTTGTCAAACAGCAACTGACCGCACTGATATATAAGCCTGGTGTATTATTATCACAATCACTGCTATTTTCTGTTGAGTAATAAAGCAAGTGATAAAAAAGTATGGTATTAGAATTGCTTGATGGTACCCACTGTATATTTACAGTACCATTGAGTTGCACTGTCGCGTTTAAATTTTTTACCGGTTCAGGATCTAAAAAAGAAATTAATTTTTACTGAAAATAAATTCTCATCTAAAGAGTAACAATTATCTAATTGTACTTGACATAGAAATGCATTAGTTTTATTAAAAATTTTACAAAATAAGACATATTAATTATATTTTATTAGTTTAAATTTATTCAAAAATCCTTACCACATTTTAGACTTCCTGAACCAAATATTTCATTGCAAGTTGGGGTTATGAACTTTTCTTGAATTATGCGATTCGAACTATTTGCATTTGCTATATTAGCTTGAGCATTAAAGTCTACTAACTGTAATGCTTCAAGTATTATCGAATATTCACTTGAAAATTGCAAATTCATCAGTAAAATACCGTGTCCAAAATCCTGCAAAGAATTATAATTTAAAAAAATTAAATTAATTAAAAAAATGAAAATAAACGGCTTTACATTTATTTTATGATCAATTTTTATGAATGTATAAAAAATTTAATACTTCGCAAAATTTTGTAGAACTGATTTAATCAATGAAAAGTTATGCTAACTAATGTAAAATCCACTGCTTGATGCCAAGTTTCGTTTTTTACAAGCATACTGTAATGACAATTCTTAGGTTTTCCATCGTCTGGTGAATTTAGATTAGAATGATAAAATAGTTGTGATAATTCGACAATAGCATGTAAACCATAATCAGTATTGTAATGTGTTGTTATCAATATCGGTTGAGCTACAAAATATGCTCAAAATTAACTTGGATTGATCAAGAATTAACAAATTTTGATGAAATTGTAAAGTAATTATCAACAAGAAATATGTTAAGTTAAAAATCATTAGTTATTACTATGATTAACGGATATAACTCGATTTTGCTAAAAGCGACAAAAAAGCACTTATGTTTATATGACATAATTTAATAATCATTAAATCGTACTGCAATGGATAATACGGATTATCTTCCAAAATAAATTCGAATAAGTCTGAATATTAAATATATAATAAATTTATAAGTGTAATCGCAATTAGATCAGTAGTTTTCAGTGTTATGAGCTTGTACTCCTAATTAGGCAAGTTCTAGCATATTCATTACAAATTACTTTTGATAATTCACTTTTGCATATTTTTTAAGTTCTATCTCAGTAGACATTTTATTTTAGCAAATTTGTTCTTGTCAACTACTTTCATATATTTCAGCAATAAACGAATATAATAACAAAGTAAATTTTTGCATTTTTTATTTCTCAAGTCTTTTTTTGTTTCTATGGGTTATATTTGAGTTTATTTTAAATTAGTGCAGAAAAAATACAATACTAAAATATTTATATAAAAGTGATCAGCAGAAAAGATGTTTGAGAGATTAATTTTGAACCGTTAAAAAAGTTCAAACGGATATAGTATATAATCAGGGACATTAAGAAGGTAATGAATACTTGATCAGAATGATTGTTAAGCAATGAATCTTGCCTTAGAATAAAGCATTTTTTATTAATTATATTAAAATTGAGTTTATATTATCAAAAACTCTATTAGATTCATTATTAAATTATTAGAAAGTTTATAAAAATAGTTAACTGTAAAAAACGCTAAAAATTTAACCAGGAACGTGAAATTCATCTTCAAATTTAGATAATTTTATCCAGTCAGTAGTTACTCCAGAACCTAGACGTCCACTGGGATCAACAGCTGTTATCAGGAATTTATATTGTAATGATGCTAACATACCATCAACTTTGATAATTGGCTCAGACTCGATCTAAAATTTTACTAAGAATTTAAAAAATATTTTTTAAATCAGAATTGTTAATTGAAATTAATTTCTTCATTGTTTTATTATTTAAATTCTCACAATCATTGTAACAAACCTATCATTAAATGTCTTTCAAATTGTACAAGCAATGAGTTTTTATTTTACTAATACTTTTTAAATTTTGCATGTATAAAATTGTATATTTGTTAATAATTTCAAATATTAAATTGTATAATTTCAAAATAAAAAATTGCATAATTGTTTAATTTCAAATAAAATAATAATTTAAAGATTTTCATTAAAAAAAATTGGAAATATTTGAAGTGATTAGCACAAACTGAAGCAGTAATCCAATGTTTATTATTATTCGAAGTACCGCCAAAACTTTTTGCTTTCCATTGCACAATATATCGAATTGGTGTCCTTGGCATGTTTTTTAACTCTACAAATATTAATCCTTCTGCGCTGGCTTCTATATCACTGTATTCTTGCCATGTATCAAAACATCCTAATCGAGCGCGATCTATTGGCGACTGATCTAGTAGATCTGAATTTGAAATTTGTGAACTTATTTCTGCCTTAATCTATTTTTGCTTCTGATCATCGATACTTAGTATTTGTCGAGTATCGTGTGCAACATTTATGCAGAAGAGACTATATCAGAAACATTGATACGAAAAATATTTACATTTTAAGCGTTCTGAGACATTTTATCTAAAATAGAATTAAAATTTTCATAAATGTATAGAAGTATTTAAAAATTAGTTACGAATTAAGTTTTTTAATAGTGTATCCTAAAATATTATGCTCTTTTCGTTGTGTTGTTATCATTATCACTTAATAATAACTTGATAATAATGATAACAGTAATACTTAATAATAATGATAACAACAATTTTTTGTAACAATATTAAAATACCTGATAGTAATTGCTTAAAATTCAAATATATTAAGCGCTATATATCAGATATGAATTTTTAGTTGAAATGATTAAAAGATTTGGCTTTTTTGGTTAAAAATTTTCAAATTACTAAATTTCTAAAGTTTCACTTGCATAAGCATTTGTATCTCTCCAAAACTGCATTCCTGTACGTAACACATTTTCAGTTAAATTTTTTTGTCGTAGTGTTGTTTTTTGTTGTCGATTACAACCAATTACACACTGCAACGTAATATATACGTGAGTTTACATTTTCAATTTTCAAATTAAAAGCAATTTTTACGCAAGTTTGAAAAAAATTTGCATGAAAATAATGAAAAATATTTAATTAATTATTAATTATATACCAATTTTAGTAGTAAAATTGATTTGAAATTGATATGTAATAAGGATACATTTTTTTGACAAAATCATAATTAATACAAATGATACACTAATTTTAATCATTTTCTTGCGATAACTAATACACTGTAATTTTTAATAATATTTTAGCATTATTTTTTACAATTTAAAAATATTGATACAAATACATTTCAGAACTTCAGCTGGCGTTTTTTTATCCGAGTGGAAAGTGCTGACATCAGAATTCATTTTTGTACAACATAAGGAATGAGATAAAAAACTGTTTTGACATGTAATAAAATTATATATTAACATACTCATTTTATATAATTATCTTGTAATCATTAAAATTTTTAGTGCATATATTCCTAAATGCACTACAGATTTGCATATTTTTTCGAAATATTACTTATTTTCAAGATAAAATAAACTTGCAAGTTTGTAATTTTTTCCACTGTTGCCATAATATTCAACAAATGTCCCATCATTCAATCGTCTTCTAGTCAATTTACCGTACTGAAAATTGTTAGATCAAAATTACTTAAACTTATTTTAGAGTAATAATTTACTGTTCAGAAATGCAAAGAAACTTGATTTTGATAGTGATTTAATCATAATATTGTAGTGAAAACTTTAAATACACCAATATATTTTAATAATTTTTTTTTGCAAAAATGATAATACTCAAGTAAAGTATGAGTTATTATTATCAATTAATAAAAAAAGTGAATTCACACAAAATTTGAATTTAAATGTGAAGATATCAATAATGGTAAATATTTTTCATCTGCTTAACAATACACGTCTTCTGAAATAATATATGAATATTTAATTACCACCTTTTCAGCACATTTTGCATCACATTGTGCTAATCGTAAGTAATGAATAAAGTCAATTTGCATATAAGGCAATACTGTGAATGCTTTTAAGGTTGCTGCAGTTATTATCAGCGCTGACATTTGCAAATACATTCCCAAAATTATATCTAAAAATCAGTTTGTTAATTTTTTAACTATAACTAAAATGAAAGAACCTTATAATCTGTCAGGAAAAAAATTACTGAATTTTAAAATTTCAGAAAAAAAATTAACGTCATTTTTTAAATTAATTGTTATATAAAATGATTAACATGTGAATTTTGTAATAAAGTGTAAATTACAAAGTATACATTTTTTAGCATGATTTTTTTTGTTGTAAATATAAAAAACTTTTGGTTGTTGCAATCAAAATTTCTACTTAAAGTCTAATACAGACTATGAGTTCATATCAAATTATATTTGTGATTTTATCTAATAATTTAAAATAGCGTAAAAAGCACTAAAATAATACTAATTTAAGAGCAGATTAGATAGTCTCAACTAAAACGTAGACAATTCGAATACTGAAGTTAAATTTTCAAAGTTGAATTTTGTTTACTAAGAGATTCAAATTTTTGAATCAAATTATGAATGCTTTCATAAATTACTGCTATTTTCATTGTGAAAAAATAAGCTTAAAAATTTAAAATAGAATTTAAGAACAATATTAGTTTAAAAATTCAAAAAGTGAAAATTATCCGTAAAAAAATAAATGAGAACGTAAAAAACGATTCAAAAGTTTTTAAATTCAAAAAGAAATTGAAAAATAACACATGATAATGTCACAAGCTACACTTTTATCAATTAAAAAAAGTGTTTTCTTCTGAAATGAGTGATATGAATATTAAGTTCTTATCAGATATCTCCTAACTTTCAATTCATACACTGATCAATTTTAGCTTAATCAATGAAGGAAAGTAAGATGTTACGGATGTTACATTTGTAATCTGTTTGAATTCTTAATTAGCTTCTACTTTTTGCTGAGTTAATATAAGTAAAGTACAGGTTTTTTTAGCAGAACTAGTGTGAATTTTATATTTTTAAACTCAAAAAAATTTGCATATGAGCTATTCATAATTTGTATACTTTATAATTTTTTAATATTTCTAGGAAAAAATTGCAAAATTCATCTAAAAACAATAAAATGCATGAAAAATGTAAAGATTTTTCTGATATAAATTAATTTTTAATTATTCGGAAAGTATAACTCTGCTTTTAATGCATATTACAAGTTTAAATAATAAAAAAGCACAAGCAAAAAACACAAGCAATTTTTTCACTTAAAAGTTTTTCATTCATTAATTGCTTTTAAGAAATTTTTATTATTATTACCAAAAATCTGATTTTTCGCAAAAGTAGTTTGTCACAGTCATTCAAAAAACAACTATAATTTACATTCAAAATAGTAAATAAAAAAATTACAGAAGAAAAAAAAATTATTATAATTAGAGTTTCAAGAAAGTTCAAGAAAATCAAAAAATATTGTAGCGATGAAAGCAACGTAACGGAAAGAAAGAAAATAATTTGTTGTTCGAGCTGAATCTATCACATGCATACGTAACACATTTATGCGTGTTACGTGTCATCAAATATGAAACAATGTTTTATATATACAGAAAAGGATTGTGTTGAATAGCACAGCTGTATCACAATAATTACTGGTAAAAATATAATAAAAGCAAATATGGTCATTGTTAGACTGAGACATTTGCTTGACCAACAGACTGATGTAATACAAGAACTAAATGCAATTACTAGTAATCTCTGCTGGGAAGAGATAAAATATAGAAGCGCCTTAGATTCTATTGGGGTCGAAGGTTGCATAATATATAAATGAGCCTGGTAATTTTTCAATAATTGCAAAAAAAAGGAAATTTTTACTGAAATTCGGAATGCACATAAAAGTATTCAAAATTCATGATATAAAGAATATTTAACATTTTTCGTTATAATGCTAAGTGAACTGCTGTATTGCAACAAAAAATTTGCATAATTTAAAAGGGTAATTATACAATATATCAATAATCTAATCAAATTACTAAAACCGATCCATAGAAACAAGTGTATTAGCAAAAAGTCAGATAAATAAAATTTATAAAAACAAATTTAGTAGTCGTAGGAGATTAAATTGTGCAAACAAAATAGTTGGACAAATTCAGTAATTTGATTTTAGTATAAAGAAATTACATATGTTTTCACTAAATAAATTTGTTTGCTACATAATAAATAATTATTAAATAATTTAGAAATAGCCTTCACTTTAAATTACTTTAATTTTTTATATTTCAGTGTTTTGAGCAACAAATTATGAAGAGATTCAGTTTTTAACTTATTATTTGATACTAATCACTTTATTGCTAATTTAAATTTCAAAATTTTCAAAAATTTTTTTTACTGGCATCTTTAAAGTTCAACCAAATTAGTAATTGATTAATTAACAAAAATCAAAAAATTTTGTATAATTTTTTAGCAAATATACTATACTCAAACTTACAAAGACAACAAAAATTTGCTTGCATGCATTTGCAATAATTTTTCATGATAACATTCGAAAATTTAAAAAATTTTAATCGTAATTTTGACATAAATAATAAATACTTTTTTTACAATTTGAAATTAAAAATTTTTAAAAAGTATTCTTTCGTTTGTATTTATATAAGCAAATATAAATACAAAAATGAATTTTAAATTCAAAAAGTGATTTTTATCATTGCAATAAAATTAAATTAATAAATTGGTAATATTTTGTAAATAATAAACTCTTATATGAGAAACAGTCGTGGAATTTATAGTATTTTGATTTTCATAATTAGAAAAATTATTTCAAAGCAGTTTCATATGACACGAATTTATGTAATCAAAATTTAGGTTTTTACTTTTTAAATTATTAATTCATTAGCTTTAAGTGAGTTAAATGCAATGCTGCAGTCGAACAAATTTGAGAACTAGCAAAGAAAAACAGTTCAATGACTTTATTATTAGATAATTATATTCGACTAACACTAAAGCATATTTAATATTTTATTTTTGCGTGTCCAAAATGTGACAAAAATTAAATGCAAATAAGAATTAGTTTTAGAGTGATAAATATACGAGTATTTCAATATGTACAATTGATAATAAAAAAAACTTGAAAAGGTCATCACATTAATTAATGTGCAAAAATTTAAATATTTTAATAAACTAATAAATTCAATGCTTAAAAAACAAATTGATATTATTTTTTTCACTTACTAAAATTATTTTGGAGGTAAATATTATACATTCAAAGTGATAACTCTTTGATAATTTTCATATAAAAAATATGACAAAATGATTTAGTGTACTTTAGTACTTATTAAAATATTTCTTATATAATGAAAACAATCACTCATTAATTTAGTGGTAAAATTTGATATTTATTATGTACAGAAGTTTTGGTTTACATTGTTAAAAATTTAAAATATAATTTGGATCAAAATAAAATTTTTACTCACATTTAAATAAATAAATAAATAAGTAAATGAATAAATAAATAAATTTGATAAAGAAATATAAAAGGGAGAAAAATTGAAGCAACGCGCTGATTTTGACCGTTGAATAAAGGGGGAATGGTTGAGGGGCAGATGAATAGATAATTGAGAAGATATGTTGAATGACCTCTCAAAGTTGCAATAACTTTTTACTGACTGACCTTTTCTGGTGAATGAATTATCTGTCTTGAACTAATAATATCTCAAAATTTTTTAAAACATGTTTTTAGTAAATTGTTAAATTAGGCCCTATTTAAATTTTTGCATATTATTATGTTAGGATGTCATTGATGAAATGAAAAAATTAAAAATTATATCTTAATACTTTTTGCATAAATATTATAACTGCTTTACATAAAAATTTAATATGAATAATTATCTCCACATTGAACTTATTTGCACTGAGAAATATATATGAACTCTGTGATTATCATTAATAAATATTATGAAAAATACTCTTGACATATTATAACATTGAGTATACTTTTTAAAAGTATTTGAATATCGCTAACTTGTATAGTAAATAAAGTGATAAGATGACATGTGGAAATAGTTATGATTATTCACAAAGTTAGCTTTGTTATTTTTTTAACTTATTTATCCTTTACTAATAAGCAAATATTATACATTATTTATTTTAGCCGATTGAAAAGGTTAAAAATATTCCTTGCAGAAAAATTGCAGAAATTGAAAATGTTAGTTGAAAGCTACGATTTCGATGTGCTGCAATTTGCATAGAAATGGAAAAGACTATTTAATGACCATATGAACAAATGTTTGGGGTCAGCTGCCAAGCATTTTATCATAAATCATTGCATGAAGTGATAAGCTAAATATACAAAACGAAGTTTCAATAACTTGAAAAATTAAGATTGCATTATGAGAACTCATTTCTTAAACATATGAAAATTTCACTTGAAAAAAGTATTAACATAAAAATTTCGAATAATTTACATTACTTGTCATCGCAATATTTTTAGCAGTGCTTTTATTATTATTTATCATATTATTAATGCAATTGTTTAAAATCTGACCTACTTGCTTATAAACTTGGGTCAGAGATGAAATGCAGGACCAAAATAATTCTGTATGTGATGACTTGGGAGGGGATAGTGACGAACTTCCACGAACGCTACGCGAAGGAGATCACTCTATCTGATCTCGTCGAGGCATACATTCAGTCGATAGATCTCAAGAAGACGCTCGAAAGCATCTCCTTCAGTCGATGTGGATTCCACGAGGACGTAAGAACGATGAGTGCAGCAAATCTGAGCGCGGAGCAGGTACTGTGTCAGAGTGTCGGAATGCGATCCAGTGCCAAAACCAATAAAGCGAAAACGAAATCTAATCTCTACATTGTATTTATTTAATAATATTACTGTTAATAGTGATAATCATATCATTATTAAGCATTAATATTATGAGTATATTTAATTTTATTCTTTCACAGTGCAACAACAATTTCTGTAAAAGTTAGAAGTTTATTTAATAATTTTGATTAAATAAAAATTCAGCAGTGATGTGAGATCTCAAATTTTCACAAGTTCAGAAATGAGCAAACAATTTCAAATAAATTTTGTAATTGTCTTTTTCATTTGAATTTGATAAAGTGAGATTGAGAATGTAAATTTTACAATAAGAAATTAGATACTTAAATGCTGTAATAAAGATTCTTACACATATAAAATACAAAACAAAGTTTGCAAGAAATTGTGAAGAGGATGTACTTTTAATGTCAGTAAAACTTGTTGTTACACTCGTCATTCATCCATCTTCTTGCTGATTACAAGTTGGCTATGAGTACAATTAACTTTGACCTTGAAATCAATAAGTAAGTTATTAATTACTTTATGCAATTTAATCATACTTGAAATAAAAAACAAAAATTGCTTCTTTTTTTCTTGTCCTATTGCTCAAATAATTTGCATTATATATGAGATTAAGAAGTTGAGTTGATATTAAAAAGCATATATTTTGGTTTAAAAAAATTACTCAATAAAAAATAAAAAAAATAAATAAATCAATGCATTTTTAATTTGTAAAATAAAAAATTATTATTATTAATAAGTGAAAAGCAGTATTTCACGTATTGTTATATTTC